>VZRH01004251.1:5682-70517 GCA_013397555.1 Urocynchramus pylzowi | reverse complement strand
TTTTGTTTTTTTTTTTTTTTTTTTTTTTTAAAGAAAGGAGCAGCAGGGAACAAAATAATGTCTGTAATAGGAAATCTCATCCTGAGTGTTAGAGAAAAACAATTTCCCCCTCCAACTACTTTGCAAGAGAGTTTTCAGTCCCCATGTCAATGGCAGACATCGTTTGAGAAAGCACAGTCAGCACTTTAGCATAAAACCCCTGAAAAAAACATTAAGTCACAGAACATGCTGTACCAAAGGCTTGGCGGGCTGAGGTCACTGAGGTTATGGGCCTAATAAGGGAGTGTTTTAATTGGTTTCTACTGTTTCTCCCCTGCCATCCCTCCTTTCCCTCCCTTCTCCCCTCCACCAACCTTCACACCTTTGATCCTTCAACTGCCGGGACTCTGAAAGTGTATGGAGAAAACCGCAATTATCCAAATATCGCCATTACTGTGATACACTGCAGATAGGGCAGCACAGGGCCTCCACTACTGAGTAATCCTGTAAATTGCTTAAAATAACAATGAAGAGCACTATACACTTTTCTCATCCATTGTCAGGCTGAAATAAATAGGTCTTTCTTTAACATGCCTAATCCTGCTAAACAGTACAAAATCCTATTACTCAATGAATTATAAATCCTGCTTCAGCACCTCATTTGTCCTGGAGTGTTTCATTGTGAAACCCAGAAATTCAATACCTCATTTTAGTCACACAATCCCTACCACGACTGCTTCTCCCCGTCCCTTCCCCCATCCTCCTCTGTTGGTTGTGCTCAGTGAGGTTTGTGTTAGGACCACTACAAACCCTGGGAAGGCAAGTAAAGACAGCAGCAGCTTGTTTAAAACCCAGCCTGCACTTTTCTGCACCTGCATTCTCACTATGCACTTTGGAGGGTAATGCCAGATGGACTGAAGCGCTTGTTGAGTTGGGTGATGAACTGTCGAGCCACATCACTCCTTCAGGTGCACCTGTGATAACAGCAGATCTTTATTGTTTTCCCCTTCAGTGAAACGATTGCATTTTTTTACATTAAGGCCCTGCTTTCACCAAGTTTCTGGTATCTTTGGAATGCACCAAACCTGCATAAAGTAGTTTAAGTCACTTAGGGTCTTGTCTCTGGAGATGTAGGAGTACATCCTGCAGCTTCCGATGGGGGCTGCCCCTCTCCAAAGGTCCCTGCTTGGACCTGTGGATTTGCTGCTATTCCTGCAGCAGGAGTGGAGCAGGACTGTCTCACCTGGTGCTGTGGAAATCAAGACACTGTCAGGTTCATAGAATCACTGTGAAAAGGAAAATTGGTGCATGGAGAAAGAGTTTTCTAAACAAAACTGTCATGAAAACCAGTTGAGTAAGAGCAGGGTTAAGCTTGATTAATTTCCTTTAGTTTGCTAAGTGTGGGTCAGGTAGAATCTGATGACACAGGAGGACATAGGAGGGAAAGTGAGGCACTGTAATTCCTTACCTCACACTGCAAGGATTTGGTACAACCCACGGCCAGGATCCCTGGCACTGGCCCAGAAAGGTGTAAAATATTCCTGGAGCTGCTGGGTGCATGGTGGGAGGAACAGCATCCACTCCTGGAGGTATCTTAGCTGGCTGTGCTGGAATTCCTCCTGGGCTCTCCTGCCCTAGCTTACATCCCTGGTACCCTGTCCTGCTGGAAAAGGAAAATCTAAACTTTGGAATCTCAAGGATTGTGCTTTACAACATGTACCATCAGTATCTCCTAGCTAGTTTGAGATCTTCTCTCTTGCTGTCTTGCCATTTCTAAATGCTCTTTAGGATGTGGTTAACACCTATTTTAACTAGGCCTTTTCCATGGAATTCATTCATAATCCATTATCTCGTGTCTCATGCCTCTCTCTGCATTTAACTATTTTACAGTTTATGAAATAAAGGATTCCAATTCTTTTAATGAGTCTATTTTCCCCTACCTTCAATACATTTAAAGGGGAAGATTTTTTAATCGGTTCTGTTTTCCTTATAAAACCCAATGCAACTGCTCATGGATGTATTTTGCTAAAATAAAAACATTTTTTTAAAAATCACAACCAAAACAAAACAAAAAACAAACAACAACAAAAACAACAAAAACCCAAAAGCAAAACGAAAACCACCAAACAGCTCTTTTTCCCTTATTGTAGTTAGAACTCAAAGTGAACCTAATCCAAAAATAGAATCACAGTCTAAGCAGAGGGAAGATCACCTGTAGCTATGTCTCATTAGATATTTCAGATTACACGGGGTTTTGGTTGTATTTACATTGTTCTTGAAATCAGGTAGAATTCATTTCTTTTTGGACAAATTAAACCCAAACAAAGTATTTATGAAATAATTTTTTCAGAACTAACACAAGCATTTTGACTTAAATTTTGATTTAGAAATACATGTAAATTTTATTTTTTAAAGTAATTCTGCAGATATGAAACACTTCTCCTTTTTTGGCTCAGCCCAACAAGATCTATACATATCTAAAATTTCTTTCTATCCAGCGTATAATGTTATAAACTACAGAGCTATCCTAAAAATCCTTGGAATTTCTGAATAAGCATTTTTGTCTCTAATGATTGGTAACTTCTATCTGAACTATGATGCTTCCAGCAAGTCACCAAATAGACCAGTCAGTAAATTCATCAGGGTAATTTCAACCTGGGGTCTTGACATAAATTTGGAAAGTACAAACATTTAATGAAGCTGAAACAATTCACAGAACATTACTGCTTGCGTGTCTCTTCCTAAATGTACACAGTGAATGATTAAAAAACCAGCTATCAGCAAACAAATGTTCCTGGTGATGTGAAGAAACCAAAAGCCTGGAGCAGGTCAGGAGGGGGGAGAAGGGTGAGGGGGTGTTCAACCCACACTGTTTCAGAAGGAAAGAGGATGCTACAGCTGTAAGAAATTAACACAAAATAAATATTTTCAATGCTGATACTGATCAGAGGGGGAAAAAAATCCAGACTGGGAACACTGAGATTTTAAGATTGTAGGGCAAGGATTTACAAAAGCCTTAGAAAAAACAAACAGAAGTTACTCATTAGTAGTAGATTTTGCATTTAAGGTTTGTCATCTCGCACATTAATACAATTCAAGGCAGTATTACTGTAGCTGCACCTTTCTGAATGAAACTCTACAGACAAAAATTTGAAATCTCTATCTCAAACACTTCATGGTTTGAACCCTCAAATTTTGAATCCTTGAATTCGCCTGTCTTGTCACACAAGTAATTAATTGAGAAATTTTAGACACGTGAACCAATCTCCTTGAGCTCAAGGAGACTCAGCACATCAGATTTCGTGGGTTATGGCCCACATGGGCCAGGATACAAAAAGATGGGGGAGAGCAAAAATGCTGAATGTGGGAAATCAGCAGGGAATGCTACAAGGGAGCAGGGCTGAGCTGTGCAGGGCTGCACCTCCAACTGCACACAGAGACATTTCTGTTTTTCTTTTGCATATCAGGATCTTTGGTTGCTTCTGACTAATCCTTTCCTATGTGCTCTTTTCTGCTATTTCAATCCACGTTGTGTTCCCACAAGTACAAAAGTGTCATTTTATGTGATTTTGCTGCAGTTAACCAGGGCAAAGCCTTTGTTTTCATAACATGCTATAAAATGTATTCTTTAAATTCTTCATTGATTCTATTAAGCTTTAAGAACAGCCCTTTCCTTCCCTCTCCCCATCTTCCCCCACATACAGCAAAAAAAGGAGGAGAAATCCCCCCAAGCCCCCTAGGCAGACGTCTGGAATGAGTGGCAGGCTCTGCTCAGAGGAGATACTGGATCCCAGTGGGAAGGGTGGCTGCAAGTCAGGACAGGGGCTTGTTTACAGAGGATGGAGGGGCCCAGGAGTGCCCAGGGACCAGCAGCTGGGCCAAAACAACAGGAGGAGCTTGGGACATGGCAGAAAGGAGCTCCTGGAGAGCCTCTGGGGAGCCCCAGGGCTGGAAGAGCCAAGGATGTCACAGGTCAGGACAGAGGGGTTTGGCAGTGATGGCTTAAGGAGCTGGAACAGAGGCTAGATTGAGTTAAGAGGAATAAAGTGAACATTTATTGAAGTGTCTTCAAAGGTTTCATTCTGGCATTACCAGAGCCACAGTAGTGGCTCTCCCAGATGGCTTCAAAATGGATGCAAAAGAGGGCTTGGTCACTTATAACATTTTTATAAGTTTTAGTCCATTTGCAAATAGGAGTTAACTGCCCAATTAACAGCTTCAAATTATGAAGTTTCATCCTCCTTGCTTGCTTGCCCACCCTCCTCTCGTTGTTTATGCTTTGGGCCTGAGGTTTGAAGAGATTTTCCTTGAGTCTCCTGCTAGAATAGGATTGTTTTGTCTTCACCATGCTGTGAAAAGATCCTAGTAACACTTAATATAAAGCTGAAGCTGCACACCAAAGCAAAACAGAAAAACTTAAAACCTAAGGTATCAGCAGAGCCAAGCAGGGATGCCATGATGGGGGTGACCAGGTCACTGGCACTGGCACGGGTGTGTGGGAAAGAGATGGCCTTGCTCCAAGTGAAATACTCTTGCTCCTCCTCCTTGATGAGTGCTCTCTTTAGCCCTGAAATAATTGTTTTTAAAGCCTACTCCTCTACAGTCTTAAAATGGCCTTTTAGGTATGGCAGAGAGGTGACCCCACCGGCTCCAGCGCTGATCACATTTTGTGTTGTTGCATAATCAGCAATTTAAAACTAATGCAAAACAGAGTTTTCCAAGGATCTTGGGAGCCCTGGGTTTACCAAACTCCCAGGCTACAGAGATTCCACAAAGTCTGCAGCTGAGGGGAGAAGTCACTGTGGATTCCCTTGGGGCTCAGGGCAAGATCCAATAAACAGCCTAAACTCTGGGGTATCGGGCTGTGATCTGCTAACCCTTACAATAATGCCTTGCACTAATTATGAGGTAACCCACGTGGGCTTAGATGAGGTCATTGCACTCTCCAGTAACAGATGCTAGAGCATAGAATTTACCTCTTCTTGTGGGGGGATTTTCTATCAGCAATACCAGGACTTTGTGAATAGTTGTCTGAGTTGCTCATCAAAATAAAATGAGAAATGTGCTTTGAGGGAGGATGGAATAAAAAAAAAATGAAGTTAACAATTTAAGCTAGGCCTAGAGCAGGTTAAATAATTTCCAACCTCTTCTTTCTCTTCATTTTCTTCCCTTGAAAAAGTCTGGGAAATATTCAAGTTTTAAGGTAAACTGTTCTAGATTTTATTGATTCCATCTTTTTTCTGCACATTACCAGTAACCTCCAGTATCATTTAATTTCATGTAAATAATGATAAATAAAGAGGAAAAAGAATTATAGCTTCACAGTTATTATATGTTTACTGAAAACTATGGATTTTACTACATATTAGGTATATTCTTATCCATCCAGGGATTAAAAACACACTATTGTACCCTGCCATACTTAAAATCCTGAAATCCAAGTTTAACGACAAATTGGCATATTAATTTTTTTAACCACCTGCTATAAAAATAATAACATAAATATAAAAATAATAACAACATTATTAGAGCAGTGAAAGGATACATTTAAGATTACTATTATGTTGGAATAAGTAATATAAAATATTTTCTGCCCATCTGTAGGTCAGTCAAAATGTAGTATTCTATCTCAAGTTATTAAGTCAATGTCCTTAGCCCAAGGAATAAATTATGTCCCCAAATGTAAATTTTAAAAAAAATTGCAGAGAAAAGATTAGGTTAATCTGATCTTCTCTCATGGTTTCTGGGATGTATCTGAGTTTTCATTCCATAAATTTTTCTGGCTTGCTTTGTGCAGAGAGTTTTTTCCCTCCCTTTCTCTCCTACTCTCGATTATCAACAATAAACCCTTGCACTGCAAATGTCAGAATGTGAATGTGTGTGTGTGTGTGTGTGTGTGTGTGTGTGTGTGTGTGTGTGTGTGTGTGTGTGTAAATGCTTTGCTGGAAAACACAAACTCCTCTTTTGCCCTGGCTGAAATGCTTTGCTGGACCCTGTCACAGGGGCCCCAGGTCCTGTAACAATATTCAGTATAACAATGGACAGGATCCCACCTAAAATATTTCATTAAGGGGGCAACTGAAGAAAGGGATGTCTTGATGCACTCCCGACAATCCTTAAAACTCAGAAATGTGAGGAGCCCTAAGAGAATACTTTTTTTGGCATAGTTAGATGTCCAAAAAGTACACTCCTTTTCCTGAAGTGGTCTCACTGCTGTTGGCTAATACTGTGACATATTGGTGGTTCACACTGCTCCTTGCTCCTCAGATTGCTCCCAGTCCCCTCATGGCTTGAACTACGTGATAAACACTTGAAATTCTTGCTTCTGCTTTCCTGCACACTTCAGTCCCAACTTCTTCATCTTCAAGAGCAAAACACCTAGATAACATCTCTTCTAGCCTTTCATGCCTTTCCTAACCTTGCTAATTTTTCTTTACAGAACACAACTCTTTTTTTGCACACTCTGCTTCACTCCAGGCTGGGTAACTCCTCTCTGTTCCATCATGTTCAATCCTCCTCTCTTCACTTACATTCCTCCAGGAACCTTTGCCTCTCAGAAACCCTCTGGTGATGGCTCACAGCAATAAAAATGTCAGATCCCTCTTGCTCTTCTCTGGATCTACTCTGAACTGTATGGAAAGTCATCGGAAAGGAAGGCTTGCCCTCCTTCCTGTAAGAGCAAAAAGAGGGGAAATCTGTGATGGAAATAAATTTTAACAATACCGAAAAGCATGGTTCTAATGCATTGAAATTTTTGCTGGGATGTGACATTAAATACAAGGATTCTATTTTTAAATATAGATGGGTAATAAGGGATTGGTTTAAATAAGCAAAATATGCATTTACAATCACTTGGTTTACTACTATTGCTGGAAAATACCAGTTTATAAACACAGCTGAAACATAAGTGTGTCTGTGCATTTGAACACACAGAAAGGTGTTCTGGTTACAGACCATTTTCCTTCAATTTTTTGGGTCTACCAAAAAAGTGTTTATTGTGGGAAATAGAGGAAAGTAGAGGAAAATAGAGCTGAGAGAACTATTCTGTTTCTTTTCTAAGTTTTCACCAACAATTTCACTACAGCTGAATCTGCAGAGTCGTCCTTTAATTCCTCCATTGCCTAGGCAAGAAATGCAATTAACCACAATTTTAGCACCAGGTAATAATCATTCCATCCACTTTCAGCATAATGCTCACCTGCATACTGAAATAAATTGCTTTGCTGAGTAACAAAAAGGTTATTTTTGTCCTTAAGTGCTTTGCTGAACTGCAGACTGTTTCTGGTCTGTAGGCACAGATATCAACAGATTCTTCCCCTTTGGAGCAGATCTGAGCTGGAAACTGGGCTGAGGAGAATGCAGCCATACACATAACAGGAAATAGAACACAGTGCAGATAACTCATGCAAAATAAAACAAAGATGTGGCAACTGTGTGTCACTGCACAGTCAATTATAAACATTTTTTCTGTGGTTCTGCTGTGAATAGAAATAAAGTGCAGACAGTATTGCTACACAGTTTGCCAGATTGCTAGAGAACAACAACTATGACAGACTGAAATTTTAAATAAGCATTAATAAAAATAGAGTAGATATGCAGTAAACTAAGGCCACATATTGTACATGGCCTTTGAAAAAAAAATTACTTAAAAGTCTGATATATTTTTAAAATTCTCAAGTCTCAGTCTTTCTCTTTGTTGGCATACAAAAACTGACTCGGTAAATTAACCACTTTTTCTTTATTTTCACTGAATTTCCATTTCTAATCTGAAGTGTAATGTAACCCAGCCAGCTGCTTCTTTCTTCTCCTTCAAAGGGGGATGTCTATTTACATCTATTCACTGAATTTAAAAATTGCAACCTAAACTTTATGGTAGAGATGACAACATCCTTCTAACTGGTATCATTTCCAACAGCTCACATGTTTGGCCTCAGTTCAGTAAAATGTGGTAATAAGGAATGACAGTCACTAGGGGAAAAAAAAAGGTCTTAATTTCTACCTGCTCTTGCTCTTCATTAGTGGCAGTTGGAGACTCTCCAACCATTTAAATATATCCATCATTGCTTCTCTGATTGGATATAAACCCTCAGAAAGACAGGGTCTGGTTCTTTTTCATTGTAATGGTCAGAAATCGGGTGTGTAAACAAGCAGGTAGTCAATATTGACCCATATAACTGTGAGAATATTCAGAATATTAGCAGTCCTTAACATTTGACCTAATGATGCAAAAAATCTTGTCCTAAATATCACAACCATTCTAAGATTCCGTATAGGCTATTTGACAGCTGTGACTTGAAGAGAAAAAAATTACAGCCATCTCAAAATTTTACCTTTATTCTTTGCCCATTTTCTACCCTTTCCCACCGAAGTCTGAGTACATTGGCTCAAGAGATCCTCCAGCACCCACTTCCTTTCCTGGATCTTCTGCAATGCCACAGAGATTGTGACCATCATTATGCTTCCAAGTTAACTACTTCTTTTCTCCACACCATACACTAATAGTGTATGACTGTGCTTTGCAGAATACTTAATTCTACATCAAATGGAAGTGAGTTTCAACATCTCCCTTGGTTAGGAGCATCTTAACATCTAATTTATGCCTTTTGAAGGTTTTGTGTTGGGCTCGGGTCTGGGAAGAGCAACATGTGGGCTGGCTATTCTTGTAATTAATTGTTTGCTTTCTCTGGCTGCTCTGAGAATCTGTTCTTTGTTCCACATATCTGATAATGTTATGACTCTAAGGTTCTTTATAGCCATAGCAGCTAATGTACCTTAATGCACTTATATATCAGAGTCTTCAGATGGGCTCCAAGCTGGGATCTTGTTAACAGAAACCAGAACAGGGTGGAAGCAGCCTTCCTGATAACCACACATTCTAGGCCTCTTGTTGTGACTCTTTTTTCTTGCTGTTCCCGTGACCTCTCCCATTCCCCTCACAGTCTAATCATCCTTATTACAGTAACAAACATCTTGCATTCTCTAATCTGTTGTTTCTAATCTCACAATTTGTGCTCATCTAGAATGTCACTTTTATAAACAGAGTCCAGTGCCTTCTGTTCCCAAAGCACAGGCATCCACCATGAGAGTGAGTGAGGAACATTATTAGGCTCTGAGAGATTTAGCGTTCATGATTAAGATCCCCTTAACTTCCAGGTGTGAGGTGCTGGCTTTAAATACAGAGCAAGGGAGTTTTAAAATGCAGTATACAAACAGCAACACGAGAAGTTGTTGCTGTTATTTTTGCCCTTTTGAAATGCTTGGTTTAAATTCCAGCACCAATGGGCTCGTTGCAGTTAGAATCTCAGTTGACACAAAGTACCATGTGGAAATGCTGAACATCAGAGGCCCCTGGAAGGATTCAGCCTTTCCATCACCATCTCTCACCAGCAGGATTCCCACCTAGGAACATACTGAATAAAGAGTCTGTCCAGCCTCATCACCTGCCAGTGATGTGGATACTTTAAGAAAAATAGAAGAGGTACCCAGTGATACTTGCCCACCTTCCCAGCACATGTGGCTTAGAATTCCTCAGATCTCACGTAAATATTCATTCTATATGGTTAGTGAGTCAGATGCACCCAAATACACGCTATGGAGTTAGTCTAGGCATGTTCAGTTAAGTATTTTGAGATGTGGAGGTGTCAGGTTTCCTGTCTGTACACTGGTGTTCCTGGAAAAACTTACAAACTTAATACTGTGGGTCTGCTGCATGTGCAGCAGTATTTCCTTCCAGGAGTCTGAGACAGGTAGCAAACAAGAGGAACAGAAAAAGAGAACAGATGAGATCTCTGCTTGAGGAAAAGCACTAACAAAAAGCAGTGTTCACTCTGTCTAAGCAGACCTGTAAGAAGTTCACTCTTACCAAAATGACTCTCAGCACTGTAAACAGCTGTTCAGTCTTCAAATTACACTTTTTTACCTGCTCATCAACAGTTACCAGGGCTGCACCATAAACCTGGGTGGTCTTCAGCCATGGCAATGGGTGCATTTGATCTCTTTGACCATTTTCTGCACAATTTAACCCAGATTGAGATCTAATGTTAAATAATAATTTGCAGATTCATCCATGCTCAATAAAAAGAACCTCATTTCTGGCATCTCCCAGTTTAAGCAGGTGAGGACAGCAAGAAAGGGAATTTCACCAACCTAGTTATCTAGAGACGTCAACATAAAACTAGTAGGCTATTAAAAGTTACTTGGGGAAAAAGATAATGAAGAGAAGCATGCAGGGTAGCAGAAAGCAAATACATGATGGGATGAAAGAGAAAGGGAGTTTAAGCAAGTGATCTTTTGTCAGGAGGAGCAAAGAACATAAAACATAAGAAAATACCATGGGATGATCAGAATGGCAGCTGGATGTCCTTATCACTTATACTACAACAGCTTTTAAAAGGGTGGAAAAATCCTCACTGAATAATCATTCCTTTTTTTTTTTTTTATTTTTAACAAAGCGTATGACTTTCACATTCAGAGGTTTCATTATAACCTCTGGCAACTAAGTGCTAATAGGTTCAGTTTTCAAGTCTGCACTTCAGAGTGAAAAAAGGGTCAAAAATGAGTTGCATTTTTTCCTCTTCTCATTTAAAAGAAATGATATTTTGACTTGTAAGGAGCCAAGTGCAGTTCACGTGCTTGGTTTCCTCTGTGCTGCATATAAAAACAGGAAAAGCCAGTCTTTTGGCTGTGCTTCTTTTTATTGTTGGTTGTTTGACATGTTTTTCTATTACAATTCACAGCAGGGAGCGTTTATCTCTGTTACGAAAACCAGTTAGGCCATTGTTAGTGAAGAAAGCTGCACTTCCCAGGAGGAAGTCAAGTGTCTCTGCAGTGTGGTAGGAAGGCATTCTGCAGTGGAAGCCAACGTGTATTGGTGCTGGGAGACTCTGTGCTTTTTGAACAAGGTGCTCAGCCACTCTCTTGAGAAATGTCAGGTCTGTTCACTTAAAAAAAGCAAAGATTGCATCTTTTTCTACCTCCTCTTTCCTTCCAAAACAGTAAGAAATACAGTGTTGTCTTATTAATATTCTTTTATTTTAGAGCCCCAATGTTGAAAGCTCATTTTGCCATTTTTCCCCAAACACAAATTCCTTAAGCATTCATATCAAACATAGTCAATATGGTTTTGTAGCTCAGAGGTTGTCTGTTGATTCCAAGGCCATGGGATTTGATTCTACCAGTCAGTCTTTTGGCCAGAGCTTGGGCGGCATTACACCTTTGAGAAGACCCGTAAGTTAAATTCATTCCAGGTTGAATAAATGTGATTTCATCTGTCTAGTTCAAATAATAAAATGAGTTTTAAGTATCATCCAAATCATTCATCAGAGTTAGAAAGCTCAGACTGTGTGAAATTTCAAAGGGGACCTCAGTCAGGAATCAGTATCTGCTCTTTTCAGCAATATTCTGACCTGAAGAATATATCAATATATCAAACTTTACATTTGCATAATGTTATTGTCAAAATCTGAATGAAAAACAAAGAAAGTAAGATTTTCATCTTGATTTATATTGTATGACTTGGTCATATATGTGGTTGGGTTTAAAATACATAATTGAATTATTCAGCCTTCTTTTTAAGTTACATACCCAGTGTACCAGATTGTTATGGTTTGTTAATTTATTGGGTTAATCAAATTATTGTGAAAGCCTGTATTTATTATTATTAATATTTCTCTTGAATGAGTATTTGTTTTTATACATGGCTTACAAGCCAATAACAATAGCTTTAAGACTAGAAAGCAAAATAAGGATAAAACATAACTGGATTCTCACCTTTTAAACTGCTAGTCCAATGCTTCACTTTGTGCACTTGCTTTTGGGCTCAGATTGATCTTTGTAAAATATACAAAACCAGAAGACCAGACTGCAGAGTTCATATTCAGACTTCTGCCTTGTGGATTGGGATTTCTTTAATACATTGGCTCTTCAACTGGTGTTTTAGTGCAAAGGCTGTGAATTGCTTGTGAAATTTCCGTTATTCTTAATGACTTTTGTTCTTTTAATAAATCCTCAACAATTCAGCATACTATATTGCCTCTGAGGGAAAAGTATTTATTCTAAGAGATCTCACAAAGATAAAAAGCTCACTGAATACAGCTCTTCAGTACTGGCTGAGGCAAAATAACAGTACAAGACAAATAATTGGTTCTAACAAAAAAAAAAAATACAAAGCAAACAAATTCCAGGGGGGTATATTTTAGTTTATTTCACTAAGACTTAGGAATTCCATATAGTAAGAATTATAAACTTCCTGATCAAACTATATTAAAAGTCCAGAGTCCATTTCACACTTGAACTCCTCTGTGTTCCAGCTATTTTTATCTGAAATTATGCAAGACTGTGTCCATGGGTAAATCATCTAAAAATATTAAAGTATTAAAAGCTACAGATATCCAGCAATTAAAATATCAACTGACATCCACTTCATTGTACAAGAATAAAAAAACCTTTTTGGTAACTCTTGACACAATGTAGTTGTTTTTTTTTTACTTGCATGCACTGTAATTGGGCAGTTTTGGCACAGATTCTTGCTTATAAAACCTATTATAAAACCTACATTGAAATACAAGTGACAAATGTTTGGGACTGAATTATTTCTACTTCTATTTCTGGAATAGAGAAGGACCTAGAAATCTTTGGAATATTTAGATGGTGAATGCACTTTTGTATTGATACAAATCATATTGTAAATCTAAACTATTAAGATTTAATTTTGTCGATTGAGGGGTATATTTAATGTGAGGGTTCAGAGCTTTCCAGGAGAAGAAACTCATTCCCTGGCAATGGATAAATTCCAAAAACATTTTGAAACACAGATCAAAGTGATTTTGTGGCCTAGCTAGGTCTGCAACCATTAGCAGAGGTTACTCCTAAAGAGCAAATACTTGCCTTTGAAATGAAATAGACTGCCTCAGGTATCAGGTGTTTCCAAAAACATTCCCCACAGAGAAAGACACACAAAAAAATTATTTTTCTCCCATTTCAAACTAATTTCCCATTAGTTTGTCTATGAATTCATATCATCCTAAAGTGTTTAGGAAGAAAGTAAAAATATTTCCAACAAGGCTGCTTAATCTACTTGGTTACTATCTGCTACCTCCTCCTGAGACTGCTTTTTTCCTTGACATGAAAAAATAAATTAATGATTCATCAGGCTTCAGTGTATTCCTTCTTCCTAGAAGCATTTCTTGGAAGAAGCTAAAAATTCTGCTGGAGTCCACAATAATGATCTCATGGAGCTCAGAAATGGGTAGTTCACACAGAATGAAAATCAATTTTAGAAGAAATTCAGCATAATACTGAAAACTCAATACAGGTAGTTCACTGAAACTTGGAAAATAAAAGAGGATACCCTTGAAGATAAGAATAAAAAACTAATTATTGGTGCCACTTTGAGGGACAGCTGGGTGAAATTTCACTAACAAACACGATCACTGTTATGGGTTTCCTGTCTCTAAAATCATTTAAACATCCTCCCATTTCGAAAACAAGTAAATGAAAACGTGCTATATCCCATGCAACAAAAATCAGCTCTACCAGATCAATTGGAGGTTCCATTAACAGACCCAAAGCTGATCTTTAGTCTTCAGTTTGTGCAGCTCTGCCCCTACATGCATTTTCATTGCTGGTTCTGCCTGCTCTAAGCGTCCACTAAAATCTGCTATCATAATAAACTCTTCAACAAAAAAACACAGCAAAGCTTCTCACAAGTAAATTAAATCACTCTTGCAGTTTGCCTAATTTGGTTCCATCCTGCTTGTCACTGTTGTTATTTTTTGTGTAATGCAATAGCATCTGTAGGTCCCACACAGGATCAGGAGCTGGCTGTGTCAGCACTATGTAAACAGACAGGGAGAGACAGTCCCTGTCCCTGAGCACTCCCAGTCTAAATAGACCCAGTGGGGAGGGAAGCAGGAGAATGGAGCACTGAAGTGATTTGGCCTGAGGTCACACAACAGTTTGTTAGCAGTTTTTGGGAAAGAAACTGGCCTTTCTGCTGCCCTTCCAAAATCCTTTCCATAAACCTCCCATATGCTGATTGAAATTTTTTTAAATGTTTGTAGTCATAGCATTGACCTATTTCTGTGTAGTGTGATGGGTGATTTTCATGCCACAAAGCTGATCCCAGTTCCTTTATGTGATATTGGAATACAACTTGCCATCCTGATGGGCCTCTGGGCTTATTATTACCGCATAATTGGGGATTCTGCTCCAAAGATTCTCAAAACCTGAACAACCTGACCCAACTTTGACATTAACCCTGAACTAACAAGGGATTGAACTGCACTTCCAGCCTGGATGAATGTACAATTATGATTTTAGTGGTGACTAAATCACTTCATTCTTACAGTTTTTATATAGCTCTGGCAGAACATCATCTAATTCTGAGAGAGTTCATGTTACCCATTCTGTCAACCAACCATCCTTTGCATGTAGGCAGAACTTTTCTGAAAAAAAGTTCAGAGCAACATTTTCTTTAAGAACACTGTAATGAATGAACAAGGCCAGATTACAGATAAAAAAATGAAAAAGGCTCTCATTTATTTAAAAACAAGCCACAAGGAACGGAGGATCCAGGATAAGCCTGAACTCCCTCACAACAGCTCAAAAATATCAACGTGTTACATACACGCAGGGTTCCTCCTCCCGCAAACCAGTCCCACCACCCACAGAACAGAAAGAACCTACGCCTACTGAAGACTGCCGTTTTTATAACACCCCTTAGGTCCAGGATTGGTGGGATTTGGATCCGCGCACTGATTGGTGGAATCCTGGCGCTCCGATTGGCTCTTAGCGACGTTCATTCTGGGCCAATCATTTCTTCAGGGCGTCGAATGATTGGTTGGTGTCTTGGTCCAATCACCCTTCGTCTCCTCTGACCATTGCACCCACCAAATCCTGGACCCCCTCCCCCCTTATTACAAACAACTCCCTTTTTCTCAAAACTAATTGAACCAAATTCATAACAACACTTCTAAAGACACTGACAATTCTGTCACTGATATGTATTCTGTTCTCTTGTTTTCCAATCTCTCTCACTCTTTATTATCAAGGAAATCTGAATAAAAGGGAGACCTTTCCATCTGAAGAGTTAATCTTACTCTTGTAACTGTTCCTCATCTGAAGCCCTGAATTGTGTCCACAGGAGCCATTTCTGAAAGGCTCACACAGAGGGATGTAGTGCAGATGGAATCCCAGGAAACAAAAATACAATTCTCATATGAACCCATCTCCAAAAAGAATGCAAAGAAAATATATTCAATGCAAACACTCTTTTAGTGAAACCTTTTGGTCATGAAGTCAAAGGCACAAAACTCAGAAGTTTCAGCAATAGGGTTTTGTGGTTTTGTTGCATTTTTTCAATAAACTTTTAGCTTTTGTCTGTCTCCCATCCTGATTTGCCGCAGTGGATCTGAGTTAATGTCTGAGGTAAAAGTTTGTATTCTAAATTTCTGACACAAAGCCACCTCTATTAGGCACCATGGCTTAAGTTTGCAAACTATGAGAAAAAGTATGTTAAAAAATCCAAAAAACTGAAATTAAATTTCTCTGTGAACACTGATTTGAGCTTTCTCTTTTTCCAACTATAGTTATTGTTATATGAATAGAAATCTTTTGTACTGAGTTTTTTCTTCAAGGTTTTTGGGTTTTTTATATAGTAGGACATTACGTCATCTATTAATTTCAACTTCTTTATTTCTTCATTGAGTTTGCAATCAACTTCTTGGACAAAAGGTCTCTGAGGTCTCTAAGGTCTCTGAGGAACCCACAGTAACCAAGATCACTAGGAAAGCTGCACAGACATCTAAGCCTAGCCTAACTCCCAATTTGGTACAAATTCCTCTTGCATGGAATGGGTCATGTGCACGTTAGTTCAGACCTTTGCCACACAAAGTTTTCAGTGTTCACGTGCTGACTCTGCGATGTGCTGTCATGCCTGAAGAAAGGCACACCTGTGGTGGCTTCAGTTTTTTCCTTCCCAGCTGAGGCTGGTTAGTGGCTGAATTACCTGGCCAGTCCATCTTCAAGTGTTTCAGCCTCCCACCTTTGTGAGTCCAACCCAGGCTCTTGATTTCCCTACCACCTTTCTCTAGTTGTAAGAGTGGGCTGGCTGTTTGATTTAGGATTATTCTAATGTTTGTGCAGTGACCCATATTTGAAATGAGTACAAGAACTGAAGTTTCCCTACTGCGGTGCTGTTTTTACTGCATGGTATTTCCTTTACATTAAAAAAAAAAATTGCAGTCACATGAGCTTTATTGCAAAAGCCAACATTAATCAGGTAAGGGAGACTGTAGTGAACTTTCACCCTTCTCTGCTGAAAGTATTGCAGAAGATAATATCTGAGTATATTTTCACTAATTTTGAAAACTCCAGCAACCCTAGTATAATGCTAATGCATGGAGGCTTGAACTGAGTTTGTGAAGGTACCTAACATATGGCATTTCCTAAACTCTCCTGGTTTGTACTACCATCCTGACATTATTTTTTTAAATTTTATCAGCAGTTTTCTTTTCTGGAATGCATTTGCTGTTGTTCAATAAACAAAAATGTATTTTCGCAGTAATGACAGAGTGATATCCTGTCCTTGATTTGAGTTGTAAAACTGTTCTGTGGGCCAGCTAGAAAGGAGATACAGAAAAATAGTATATAACAATGTTTTCCCTTTCCTGTCTTGCCAGAATCCATTGCAATGGAAAACAGAAAAACTCTATGTAGAGATAGGTTTTTGGAGATCTCTCTGTAATATAGGTGTGACTACTGGTGTTCTTGATTCCTTTGTTTTGAGCGAAACCTGAGATGACCTTAAGTTTGCTGTGTTTAGAGTTGAAACATGAACTACAAGAAAATCGTGTCAAGTCTGAAAACAAGAACAAAATATGCCCTTCCCCCTTAAAAAAAAAAAAAAAAAAAGTTGACACAAACCCAAGGAACTGTTGCTTGTTGCTGACGCGAATGAGAGGAAGAAAAACTATTTCCATCTGCTGGGCAACACACTAACACTGCAAGGGGAAAAAGTATTTGGGCACATCTAAAAGATTCATGGTGATTAGTAAATTACTGGAGTAAGTTCTTAAACCTGAGTCTGTGCTCACAGCCCCTGAATCTCTCTGTGCTTTTCCCCTGGCACCCATGATCTGAAGCATCCCCTTGGCACTGAGCAGCTGATCAGTGTGTGCAGCCCGGGCACCCTGAGGGATGTTGGCATCCAGAGGTGTGGGATTCCTGCAGAGAAGGCAGGGCAGGGACCAAGCTTTGGCAGCTGGCATTTGCAGGTGGTTGTGATGCCTTTGGATTTTAGCCTTTATATTTTTTATACATTTGTAATCCTACAATTCTTTAGTGTATAACTCTAAAGCTCCATAGTCTGTCAGCAACTGTTGTCCTGTTTTATTCAGACAAAACAATTCCTCTCTGGGCTGGTACTCAAGGATACCTTACTGCCTGAGGCCACCAAAAGTAACAAACAAAAGTGAGTTTGGGGTGAGCAAAATGGGGGTACATGACTTCATTACTGAAGCTGTAATTGGAGGATTAACCCCTGATATGTAAATGGACCAAACTGTGTGAAAAACTTGTGACCATCATCCATCTTGGGTGTAGCCTCTGTGAGGCTTTTGGGTGCCCAAGGTATACTGGAGGCCTTTAGTAAATACCCATTTTATTCTCTTAATCTTGTCTAGACTCTGTTTTATGTAGCCACTCTAAGGCGTCAGTCAGGGCCAGGCAGCATGAGCAGGGTGGGGAGCAGGGGCTGCTGAACGTGAACGCAGTGAGGAGCCTTCTCCCATGGGAGCTGGGTCAGCAGAATGCTGGTGCTGAGGTGTGAGTGTGAGCTGGGCTCAGGGGTGTCTGCAGCTATGCTGAGCTCGTGGGAAAGCTGAGAGTTCCTGGCGACTCAAACTCACCTGACCTTGGTCTGTAGGTGGGGATTTGGAGGAGGGAAAACAGTTTTTCACAAAGACACACAGGAAAGTTGCTGATACTGTGCCCGTGATTTGGGGGCTGTTTGGAACCTTCCTGAGGGAAAGCTGCTGCCATTAAAGGGACTTTTGTGTAAGCAGAAATGGTGGTGCAGAACAGGGCTCTCCTCCACTGCCCAGGAGCTTCCACTGTGGGTGACAAAAGCCATTGGGAGTCTCCAGGTGGGGCTGAACTCCCGACTGAGGTGTTGGGACACCCCAAGGAGCTCCCTCGGAAATAGATCTGGGACCATACATCGTTCTGAATGCTGCGTTAATTTTCTGGCTTGTGAGGAGTCAGATTTATTAGCAATTTGTGTACTTGGAGTTTTGTGTGATGGGCAACACATCCTGCTCTCATTAGTGCTAATTGCAATAGGAAATATGCACATAACCCCCCCTCCAATGCCATTTGCCTCTAACAGTATAAGTTTCTAGAAAACAAAATTAAAACATGTATGTAATAAGAGAAAATGCTTACACAACTTGACTTTATTTCACCTTAGATCTCAGTGTTTTCTAAAATGTTAAACTGCTTGGTATTAATCAAGTCAAGCTGGTTAATTTGCCTTTTTGATATCTAAAATAGAACTCTGTTTTATAGCTTGAAAGATTGTTTTTTAAGAATATAAAGTTTTGAGAACCTTTGACTGATCTGTAGTAAAATATTTTAGTGCAATTTCTTTTGCCTGAACAAATATTTTTAGAACATTAACAGAAATTTATGGCATAAATTCCAAAGCCTATCTTATAATTTCATGTACAAATATTTATATATGTGGTCCCAAGGAAGTTAAAAGTGTAATGTTTTTATAGAAAATATACAATAGAGCATATACAGTATATATTATCTAAAATGAAGGAGGGAAGTTTCTTTCAGTATCTCCCAGAAAATATCTTTCATTTAGAATACAGCTGATAAACACTAGCGAAGTGAAATTTCATTTTGTAGTACTGATGCACCAAGAAACTCAAATACAGAATTAAGAAGATGCTTTTGATGGAGATTAAAAAGCAAAACAATGACTGCAACTTTAGGAACTCTGTGTGTTGTAGAGGGCAGCCTTTAGTCACTAAATCTTTTGTCCCACACATCATCTGTTCAAATTTATTGCTTTTATTGACAGTGAACAGTCAGAAGTTGCTACTCACAGAATATTTGGGGAGAAGTTTGTAATGCAGCTTAAACCAAAGTTGAATTCTTGCTTCAAGCCCTCACCCTTCTGCTGATGTTGTTAAAGCCTAGACCTGAGCTAAACTCCCTCTGACCCTCAGAGAGTAACGTGCCAGTGCCCTGAGCTCAGCATAAGGAGACAAGTTCTACCTTGTATATAATGTAAATAATATTTATGTAAGCCAGCTCACAGCCAGCCAGTTCAAGTGCCCTAGTTCTCAAATCAGCACGGGCTGTTTTCACTGCTAATTTGCCCTCCTCCCCTGCCAGATGCAGTTACAACATTTGCTTCTCAAACCTGCCAGGCTTCACCTATTTTTTCACAAGCTGTCAGATGCCTGTTGTAGCATGTGGTGTCACTCAGCTGAAGGAGCGAGTCAGGCTGAGGCTGAGCCAACACAAAGCTTTCCATGACTGATGGGCAGGTTCTGCTCCAGCTGCACATCCCTCCCCCCCTGCTCTGTCCATCATCCTTGAGATCCAGCTCTGAGCCAATTCACAAAGCTGCATCAGTCTCACTTCAGTACCCAGGAAAATCATGGAAAAGATGATTCTGGGAGGGAGTGAAATACACCTGGAGGACAGCACAGTCATTGGTCACAGCCAGCATGGCTTCACGAAAGGTAGGTTCTGCTTGTCAAATCTGATTTCCTTCTACAACAGGGTAACCCATCTGGCTGATCCAGGAAAGCCAGGAAATGAACTTTTTTGGACTTCAGCAAAGCTTTTGATGCTGTTTCTCACAGGATTCTTCTGGACAAACTGTCCAGCCCACAGCTGGATAACATGATGGGTGACCAACAGGCCTACAGGTTGGGCACAAAGGGTGACAGTGGCTGCAGTGACATCAGGCTGGTCACTAGTGGGCTTCTGCAGGGCCCCATCATCAGCCCTGTGCTCTTCAACTTCCTCAGTAATGACTTGGATGCAGCACCATGGAATACTTGGTCAGTTTTCTGATGACACTGAACTGGGAGGAGCTGTCAACTCCTTCAATGGCAGGGAGGCCCTGCAGAGAGACCTCCACAAATGATAGGGCTGGGCAATCACCAATCATGTGAAGTTCAGCAAGGGACAGTGCTGGATTCTGGGCCTGGCATGGGGCAGCCCTGGAATGGACAGCCTGGGAATGAGAGACTGGAAAGCAGTGCCAGGGAAAGGGACCTGGAGGAGGTCCTGATCGATGGCCAGTGGGACATGAGGCTGCAGTGTCCTGGAGCCAGGAGGGACATCCCTGTCCTGTGGGCACCAGGCACAGCTGGGCCAGGGAGGGATTGTCTACTCTGCTCTGCTCTGCTCTGGGGCAGCCTCACCTTGAATATAGTGTGACATTTTGGGTGCCACAATATCAGAGAGACATTAATCTATCAGAGAGCGTCCAAAGGAGGGCATGAGGATGGTGAAGGGCCTTGAGGGGAAGCCGTGTGAGGAGCAGCTGAGAACACTTGGTCTGTTCAGCTGGAGGAGACTTAGGGCTGACATCGCAGTCACAGCTTCTCCTGAGGGGAAGAGGAGAGGCAGGCACTGAGCTCTGCTTTCTGGGACCAGGGACAGGACCTGGAAAGAGCCTGAAGTGCTGTCAGGAATATAATGCCTCTTTTTAAAGTGTTTCTTACTGTGTGACCAGGTCAAGCATTGTAACCCATTGTGGAAAGAGTCTGAGGAGTTTTAATTCTGATGCTGATTATTTCTTTAATCTGGGTGTGTGTTTATGGCTGGTTAATCTAACCAGTTATTGGATTTTTATACAGTAAAAGTGAAGATAGTGCTCTTGCTAGGAATTTAAAAGGAGATAGCCAAGGACTGTCCAGGAGAAATATTCATTGTTACTAGGAGATATTAATGTTAATACAAAATCTACAGGCATGGAGGTGGGGGAACCTAATTCTGATTTTTCACAGGAGTGCTCAAGTCTAACACCAGGTTATTCTTAAGGATGTCAAGATCTCAGACTGTGATTACTCTTGGGTTTCTTTTAAATCAGAACTGAACAGAGTAATCTGAATGTACGTCTTACTAATAAGTACTGTGATGTTGGACAAAGAAATAGCCCTAAACACTTTGAGGACCATCAACTTTAATTTTTGCGTGATGATGAAGAATAGTCCAGGCTCTTTGTCTGGGCTTTACAGTATATTTCTTAAACAGTGTGATGGCTTTCATTTGGAAACATGAAAAGGTTCAAAATTAAGAAGTGCTGCTATAATGCACACTTAATTCTTAAATGGAAAACATCTCAATTTACATCCCATTTCAGCTTTTCAATGACAAATGTTATGGGATAGAGCAAAGCCTGCATTAAATGAGCAGTTGCTTATTTTTGTAATGTAATTATGCTTCTGACATAATCTGTAAAAGTACTTGATGGCTTGTTTATTTTTGCCCCATGTAAGGTATGAATGTGAAGTTTTGCTTCACAAACACAGAATTATCCCATGTAATGCTCACAAGAATAATCAGTCTGGCTCTCTTTCTGAAGTCAAACATCTACACCTTTTCTCAGTTACTTGACTTCTCACAGATATATCTGATTTGCCTGTCTCTCATTCAAAAATTCCAGTTTGAACATGCTCTTCTTTTTAAGGGTATATTTCACTTCTGCTAATATGATTCTATCAGTTATTAATGCAGTCAACTCATAAACACAGTTTAGGGGGTACTGGCCTTGGAAGAACTTTCCAGGAGACCAATATATCAAATCAGTTCTGAAGTTCCTTGACCTCAGGATAGAATTACAGGTTTATAATTTACTCAACACTTACATGACCCAGAGAACAAAGGACTGCCAAGTCAGTCAAAACTAAGTTACTCCTGACCTTTAATTAGTCATTTTCATGCTATTAAAACTATGGCTAAATCACTCTTGAGAGATTATTTTGAGCTTATAAATCAGGTTTGTATTTTTCCATATTTATGCTCACAACCTAGAACTTTGCATATACTTTAGTGCATGTTTAATAATTTTCTGATATTCACCAAAGAGCTTAACTCATGGAAGTTAATTAAATGTCGTGTTTTATAAATATACGTGTCTGTCTCCAAAATGCCCCATTTTCTAGTGAACAATATGAAAATATGCAATCAAATCATGCAGAAATAATGAGGATAAATAACTGAAGAATGCTCCCTGAACACCACTTTTAATTGCATAATCGGGCTGCCATGTTGCAAACTTTAATTTTGAATATGGTTTCATACCTGTCCACAGCCTCTGCTCTCAGGGAAATAACTCATGTACAGAATTACTTGGATGTGGGTTTGCAGAATCAAGCCCTTCATTAATTCTGAACAGATCTTGGCCTATGCAGGTATTTTTCCTCAGTCATTTGGAAAGTTAACTAGTTCCCTATTCCCTAGGTACTTCCATTAAAGAGCTATTTTTGAAGGTGTAGGAGAAGTGTATTAACACTTTCAGGGTTTAACTTTACAGCGACCAGGAATGGAAACTGCAGTTTCAAAACCCGACCTGAGGTATCTGAAAAACAACACACTGGGATGATATATTTTTTTAAACTTCCTGTGCATTTTCAAGAGTCTCCATAGTCTGAAAGTGTCCATTATCAATTATCTTGATGACACTTTATAATTTAGGGAAATTATCAGTTGTCATTCAGACTCAACAGGTTCACCAGTACAAGTGATTATTCTACAGAAAACACATTTTTAAATGGATTTGGGTAGAATGAAATGCTTTTATTTCCCCTGTAATTCTCACAGCATGAGGCTTGAAAATTTGAGAAAGATTGAAGTGATAACAATAGGAATTTTAAGATTGGGAAAAGAGCTTAAAACTTGAGATTATGAGTCTTTGTGGTTAGAATACTGCTAATAGGAGAGATTATTTTTTTTTAAATGTGAAGTAGATCATGATCAAAAATGTTCCTGTCTGATTCCTGTTTTGTCAGCCTCTGCTTGGTGTCATGTGAAGTTAGGTACCTTTGATTCATGGAGTGTTGTGTAAACATCTGTTGATTTCTATCTGTTCTGGTTTTCACTTCTGCCCTAAGGTTTGCTTTGAGTTTCAGGTTTGGGCAAACTGAAATTGTCAAAGAAAATTCACTTTAAATTGCAGCCTTTCAAGTGGTTTTGTTTCGAATCCATGCCAAACCTGAGATTTTGCATAGTTTCTTTTTGCATAACAGCCAAGTAAAAAGATAAATTGTGTCAAGCTCCTTTGGAATGGGGTTGAAGTTTATAGTTTTGTGAACTTTTATAAAACTAGACCTGTAATTCATTATCAAGCCAGCTAAGTGTTGTGAGGACTTGTTGGAGGACAGCAGAATGCTGGGAAACTTCTGTGTAAGAGAATTAAATTAGAGGAGAAGTACATTCTTACTTCAGGTTCAAATGTACAGAGGGTCATGACGTATTTCACTTTTCGGAGTGCTGTAATTTTAGGCTTGAGTACGTGAATGCTTGAGCTACTGAGTCATCTCTGCAGTAAGTTCCTTCAGATCCAGAATAAAGCCAGTTGCTCAAGAAGGAGATAAAACTGATTTGAGGCTATTTCTATATATTTGTTCCTTGGGTAGTGGTTTTGGTTCGCCAATTTAAGATTTCCCGAAGTTTTAGATTTTCCTGGCCAATGCACCAAGTAATGTGGCAGGTTTGGTGCTGGCCAATCACCAACACACTCACTTCCTGATGTGAGATAGGATTAGGAGAAAGGCAAAGCAGGCTCAGCTACCTTTAAGAGGATAAAAAGATAATTTTATTAAAAGTAACTGGAAGGGAAAAAAGTAGTAAGAATCAAAACAAACTCTTCAGAACACTTCTCCTCCCCCCACAACCTTTTCTTTCCCAAAGACAATGTAAAGAAGCCAAACCCAGTATTTCCAGTCAGTTTACCACGTCTAAAATAGACTTTCTTCAGTTCATTGAGGGAGAGAAGTCCCTCTTGTTAAGGATATGGAGACTTCTCCACAAGAGGAAAGAAACAGTTCTCTCATGGATCTCAACTTCATCACAAATAGCAGTTGCCTGGGGAACCCTGCCACCATGAAGTCCTTCCCATTGCCACAAGCCTTCCCACAGCTTGTCAATGGGCCATGTCAACTTATGGGGTATTATTTTAAAGATGAGCTGTTCAAGGGCCAAAGTTCTTATTATCTATTTCTAAAATCATCTTCATCCCTGGGAACAGAGATCTTCTTCTACTGGAAGCACAGAACTACTCTTCTCTCTTCCTCTGTTCAAACTTTTCATGAGATCACAGCGATTTCAACATCGGTTTATCTTAGCATGGAGGCTTTTGTTCGCCATCAATTTGAACACTCTCATCTCCCCGTAGTTTCATGTGTTATAAGGAAAAAGAGTCCTTTCTCCATTGCTTACAACAGGATTTCAGCTTCAAAACAAGGCATGTCCTCCTCCCTCACATCTGGGACTTAACTTTTTCTTCACTGACCTCGATGTCTTTATGCTGTTTCTTTACATGCTTGCATCTTGTTCTTTTCTCTCACTCGAGGGAGGACTGAAGCACTGAAAGGTTTAACGCCACGTCTGGGCCCTACCTGACCCGCCGGTAACTGGTGGCAGGAGCTGCGGCTGGGCTGTGTCATGATCGGCCTCATGGCTGGTCTTAGAATTTCTCTGTGTTCAGTTCCAGCCGCAGGGCCGCTCTGCACGGGCCGCAGGGGTCTCGGGTCTCAGCCACGCTGCGGGAAGGGGGCCTGATTCCCAGCCGCAGCCAGCCCTGCTCCCGCCAGGGCTCCGCAGCCTCCCCCCGCCTTCCTCCTGGCCTGCTGGGGCCCGGCCCGGCCAGAATGGGGCCGATGAGGGGTGGCCGGCGGGCGGCCCGGGGAAGGGGAAAGGGCCCGGCCCACGGCAGGACCGGCAGGAGATGGGGAGGGCCGGGGCTGGGGCCCGCCACCTTCTCGCCGTACGGAACAAATAAAGAGAGTTCCCGCCCTTTTTTGTCTTTTACATGTGTGTTTCACAGAGGCGTGTTCAGCTTCTCAGTGGTTCCACAGACTGTCAATTACACAAAAAGCTTTGCATCACTTCCCAGACAGAATTCCCAGGTAGAATTTCCTCCCATTCCAAACCATGACACTTGGATAAAGAAAATAATTCCATTTCAGTGAGAGTCCTGATAGCATCATTCCCAGTTTTTATTGCATTCTTACACAGGGTTTCCAACAGGAGATCTCAGATTGTTGTCAGAGAACAATCAGTGGGCATGTGTCAAATGAAATAAAGATCTCCTTGTGATTTGGAGTTTTCTTTGTTTAAACATATTTCTGTATTGTATCTTAAAAACAGCCTTCAGAAGTGCTAACATAATTAATTGTTTATATCAAGTGTTCTAATGACAGCAATTCAGGTGGTTAGCCACCTAAATGAGTGCATAATTATTTAGAAACACTTTTGATTGAAGTACTGGTTTCCTCGAGGCCCAATTAAAAAACCCCAAATTAAAAACACATGCCAAAAAATCAAAACCCAAAAGGTTGAGACTTTGAAACACTAATAGCCATTATCCTGTTAATTAGCTCACCTCCTGCACTCTATAGTAAATGGCTATCTTTTGCTTCTATCAGATACTCATTTGCTAATAACTTTCTGTGAAAAAAGAGCTGATGATCTTTCAAAAGATGGTGAAAAAGACACTTCAAAATGGAGCTTTTCCATGACAAAACTTTGGCAGGCAGTGGAAGTTTTATTAATTTAATTTTGTAACAGAGGAGTGAAAACAAAACTCACTTGATGCAGGCAGAATTCAGGACACTGTTATTAGTGGAAAATTGTCAGAGTCCCTTCCATTATTTGAACTGAGTCCTCCCAGGATGATTTGCTGTTTCATGGGAGTCATAGCATGGATATGCAATTCTTCAGTAGTATCCTGTAAACCAGTTTACATCTTCTCTGAGACACGTGGTCTTCATTCTGCACCAGATGGTGCAGGGTATGTCTGCAGGGAAGAGTCCCAGTTACAGGGAGAAGAAAGGGCATAAACCAGATAAAATGTATTCATTTTATAAGAGTATAAAATATTTCCTCTTTGGAATCAAAAGTGCATTTAAAATGGAGGAGGGGAAATTGAAGCATATTATCATTTCAGGTTCAAATCCTTTCAGAATATTTTGTTTCATAATGATTTTTAAAGTATTTTTCCTTTGTATTAGAATGGAAACAAAGACAGGAAAATCAGAATTCCCCAGAGCACGAAGACACAGATTTTCTCACTTACAGTGAAAACAGAATTTTTCCTGTTCTTTAATAGTAAGTCACAAGCAATTAGTATATGAGCACTTTCCTTTTGTCCATCCACTGGCTGAGCTAAAGGTCTGCCAGAAAAATAAAAATGCCAAGAGATAGCATCTTTTCCTGAAAATAAAGAAAAAATGCACAATCTTTGAACAAAAAGTAGTTTCTCAATGAGCAAGTGAAATCTCTTGAAATAAGCAGCTCAGCCAAACTTCTGGTTTCAGTGATTGTTTTCACAAGTGATGCTTGCAATTCTTTGCAGGATATTTATTTCTATTGTAAACTATTGATAAGCACTGCATATTTTCAGTATTAGGCAAGTGACACCTGTAGGATTTTTATGCATGTTCTTACATGAAATACAGGGTGGAAAAATAATACGTGTCTGTGGGCACGTAAAGTTCCCTGTGAGGTTCAAAAGTATGATCACTGTTGTCTGTAAAACAGTTTAAGCACACTATTTTTTTTTTTTTTCTTTTTAAAGATATATGATTTTTGTCTGGTTTTGAAATGGCAGTTCCTCCAGTGGCAAAGCAATATCCTTTCTTGGCACGTGGGTTTGTAGAAACTGGCATTGGAGCTCAAAATTGGGTTGTGATGGAAGTTTGCATGGACCTTGTGAGGATATCTATGGGTTTGAGAAGACCTTGAAAAGGCAAATCTGCAGGTGATCAGATTGGAGATCCCTTTGAGAACCAGTTTTCACGGGGCTTTTCTGCTGGTATAAACTGGTTGTTGTGTCCCAGTGCTCGATACCAAATATTAGCAGATGGCAAAGTAATTTTCTTTGAAGATGTCAAGTTTCAGCCATTCACATCCCATAACCAGGTACTCACAAATACCATTCTGTGTATGAATGGTGGGATGCTCAGGGTTTCTTGCTATTGTGTGGAGGGCCATGTAATGCTATGATGAGTCTTCATGCTGGGACATCCTCAGGATCCAGGTGACACCAAACCTTTTTTGTCTTTGGGAGCTGACAGTGATCAGGATCTTTTATTTCTTCTGTGCTCTGACAACTCTGGGAATGATTAGGATTTATTTCCTCTACTCTGTCTTCTTACCAGAGTGTCTTAAGACTCCAGCCCTGTTCTGTATTGTCCTACCATCACCTCTTAAGTGATGTACAAGTGGCCTTTTTGAGTTCTGACTGAACCTGTTCCTTTGTGTTCCTGAATTGGGTATTTTCAAAAGCTGTTCATAATTGTGCTGTGTTTTTCATGCACCTGTCACTCTCACAGGGCTTTTTGTGCTGGTGTTCCCTTTCTAACACTTCCACACAATAGATCTTCCCATTGATTCTCCATTCTAGCCAGTCTGAACATTTCCATTATGAATCTCTGTAATTACTGGTAGCATGATTCAAACCACAGGCAGAAAAATAATGAAAAAGAAATGTAGGATTTCAGTCTCCCCTTGCAATTCCACAGAGAGCAGTACTGTACTCTCTCTTCCCTACACGAGAGCCTGGTCTCCCTGCCAGATCATGGGCAGTGCATCTGGCACCCCTGAAGGTCCCTGGAATAAAGATAGGCCTAGAAAAGGCTAAAATTGCTCTGCTACTCCAGTTGGAGAGAGGAGCCTAGAAGCTGAATACTGACAAATTTAAATAAAAAATAAGGCACTTTTTAGCAGTATATAAAGGTCTTTCTATCAAGTCCAGTTGCCTTTTTGGAAAGTTACTTTAGTCCTACACAAGGTTTTTGGCTCAGGGCAAGGGCAGCTGTGTGAAATGCAATCCCCTGCACTGTTGAACGGGTCACATTTATGATCTAATGGTCCTGTTTGACTTCAGATGCTGTGGGTTTCTTGGCATTGCCAGATATCTGGTGAACAGGGAACTAATTCCTACATAGATTGCTCAGGTGCTCAGGAGAGGAGGAGCAGGGCAGGTAGAGAGGGGAGAATGCTTTCAAAAACAGCCTCTGCTCAATGCTCAATGATTTGGCAGTTTATCCCAAGCCTGCAGACCAGTATCCCTTGTTTCTTATCACCATTAAGGGATAAACATATTGTCACTATTCTTTTTCTTTTTTTTTTTTCCCTGCTGACTCATTCTATAAGTAAAATACGACTTCATTTGGGACTGCTAATTGCCTTAAAATCCCCATGACAGCTCCATAACTTAGACAGGTTTTGCACCTATTTTATAGACATATAAACTAGAGCACAGCCAGGTAAAAGAACTTGAACAAGATCACCCAGAAACACACAGGCTAGTCACATCAATCAGTTCAAGAAACCAGTGTTTCCATAGCCCCTGCTGCAACTACTAAATCACAAGAACTACTAAGGAAAGATCCTGCCAAAAGCCACTGCTTTTTTGGTTTTTTAAACCACAAGAAGCATTTTGCGTTATTCCACAGGGTCTCTCCCTAGTACTTGGTGCACATTAATTAATTACATATTTTTTAAAAGAAATGTGAAGCCTTGGACAACCCAAAATGCATTGAAGCTTTAATCCTCAGAACTATTCCCTGACTGTTGTCCAGTTCCTATTCAGGCAAGATAGGAATTAAGATTAATGACCCCAAACAAACTGGTATTTCAGAGAATCAGTCTTTGCCAGGCATTATATTCTTATGACAGAAAATCATTGAGGCATAAATACAGCACTCAGTCATTGGTGTATATTAACAACACCACGTTGTTCCCATAAATGCTGAATACAGAGAAGAGGAAAATGAAGTCTTAAAGTTCATTAATTTTGGTTGTGGCATTTTTTTTATAGTGAACAAACCAGAACCTATGGAATAAGGCCATCCCATTCCCATGCTGCGCAGATGTGAAGGCTATTCCAGTTCCAGAAAGGTGTCTCTGGGAAGTTATTTGGACTTGGTGATGGCTGTCTCTGCAGTGTCTTTTAGCAGCTAGAGGGTCTGTAGGCGTTTTTTAAAAGATGAATTGATGAAGACCAAGTTTTAAAGAGAGAGAATTAAAAAAAAAAAAAAATTACTTAGCTGCTAGGATCAGTGAGTATTGTAATATGTGGGATAAAAATATGTCCGTATCTGCCAGCATCTATCCACAAGAAGGGGTTTGTGACTTAAGGGTGTTTTCTAAGCAAATGAGAGCTGGCATGGAGACAGGAGCATTTCACCTATCCTGGGACCAGCAGTAGTGATGGTCAGAGCTAACACAGGAAGTTATTGTGGCAATTTCTAGAAGCTGTTTGCTCAGGAAAAAAAAAAAAAAAAGAAAAGAAAAAAGAAAATCTTTCTGTGTTTGCATTTCCACACTGAAAAGACATTCCTATGACATCATCTTGTTTGTTCTGACATTGCAAGAATGGAAGAAATAAAAATGGCAGAAAAGAGACCAGGGACTTTTATTTTGCTGCCAACAAAAAATAGAGGAAAGATGTAACCACAATATCCAATGGCTACTTTAGTTCTCAGAGACAGTTCAGTAGATGAGTTGTTGTCCAAGGGCAGTTGGGCTCCCAGACACAAGAGCATTCTGTAGTAAGCTTAATTACTCATTTTAATTATGCATTTTAATTAGCAGGGGACTAACACAGTGCTTTTCTCCCACTTTCTCAATAAACCCACTTTGTAATATTAAAGAACAAACTTGTAACTGAAAACTCCCACTGTCTGCACTTGAGAAAAACAACTCCAAGTTCAGGGGCTTTTCTTTTTCATGAAATCACATTCAGTGAGCAGGTTACATCCACCTCTGAGCATTTTCAGGAGCTTTTTGCTCTGTTCCTGGAGCTTTTTATTCTGTTCCTGGACAACATGAAGAAATCACCCTGTGCTGCTGCTTCTCCCAGTGGTGTTTCCTTTGCCAATATATTGTCTGGCCTGTTGTTCCCTGTAAACATGTCCTAGTTCTTCCTCTTCTGGCAGTTTGCCCTCAGAGCTGTTGTCCCGTCCTTGCACTGTCTTCCCTGCCCCTAAATTCCCTGCTGTAGGAAATCTGCTTTCTTTCCCCTTCAGGGAAGGTCAGGTTAGAGGGGCAGGTAGAAGTAGAGGCAGCTGTGTTCTGGAAAGAATTCAGGGACAGCAGTGTATGTGGGATGGGTGTGTGGGTGAAGACAGCATATGCCACAAAATCTTCAGCAAAACAAACAGATTTCAGGAAACAGCCCCTCAAAAGCTGTACTCTCTCACTTCTGTACTCTTTCCTACCCGGGATTGTACCTGCAGAGGAGGGATTTGCAGAGTCTGCAGCATTCCTTCACTGAGGAACTGTCAGCACTGAGGCTGTCAGCAGAGCATGGTGAAGCCAAATAGGCCTCCAGGCTGCTCTGTTTTGAGAGGAGCCAATCCTAATTTATTTGTATCTTTGAGCCAAACACGGGCTTGAAAAGGTTCAGGTAAGGATATAGTTACAGTAGAGATGAGGTAGATTTAAGGTGGAGCAGTGATTAGAAATAAAGGGAAAAGTAAAGTTGTGCCAAAATTTTCTGAAATGTTACCTCAGGTTTCAGTGCAAATAGCATCTTATATAATTTCCATTGTGTAAGGGGTGGAAATGCTCCAGAAGTGTCTGTTCTTTACAAGGCTTTGATGAAATATTACAAGACTGGAAACCTCTCGTTTTATATTTATGTTGTACTTCTTTGCTGCCCCTGGCCTGGGATGAGCTCTAGAATCAGGATCATTGCCTGACAGTTCCGGGTGTTTGCATGTCATACTCAAGCTGCAACCTTCTCTTAACTCCTGTGGTTTAAAAGGCTTAAGGCATTGTGTCTGGCTTGGCTTAGCAGAAGGCAAAAATATTTTCATTTATAGGGAAGGTGGGTTTTTTTTTAAATTTGGATATTGCAGCTTCCCTCAGTTTTAAAACCACATTATATAAGATATATATATATATAAGATCCCTTCCCTTGTGATGAGAACCATGTCTCTCCACCACTTTTCTCCAGCAATAGAAGGTCTGCATTGTGTGTGTGACTTCATATGGACCAACTGCTGCATCTGCCTGCATGAAACTCTCCAATTTTGTCTTCTTTCTGATTTCTGTGCTGCCACCCTTCTTGTCCCTTGTTTTCAGTGCAAATAAGATTTCCTTTACATTTTACCAATAAAATATCAGCTCATTTGAGATAATTGCCCATGGAAAAAAATTTGTAGTTTGGATTAGGAATCAGTGTTCTTCCCAGAAACTGAGCTGGAAAGTGAATAATCTTAATCAAATGTGATGGGAAAACAAAAAGGCAGATGGAGGGCTGAGTTCTCAAGTAACTTCTGTACATTTCAGTTGCCATCACTGATCTAGTCCCTGTTTGTGCTGCCTTAGAAACAAATGCCAAGTGGACAGCTCCAGACCAGATGCTGTATGTTACTCTGGGCAGGAGTTACCAACCATCTAGGGACCAGTATCAAAAAAGAGTTAGTGTGACTCTGTATGTATTTTCCTGTGAAGCAATGAAAATCTGACAAATTAATGAAGCTCATCAGTAACACACGTACTGTGAGCGCGTCTCCTTAAACCAGATTTGCAAATTGTGACAGAGAGCTATAATTGGCCTTGCTGAAGTGGCCTCTGTTTTCCACAGCTCATGATGTCACACTGAATAACTCCTCTAATTCATGATACCTGAAAAAACATCAGGAAAACCGGTATAGAATGCACATTCCACTATCTGCAGCCACCCTGCAGCCCAGCCTGGGCAAAGTCCCTTCCATGAGCCCTACACTGAAGTCAACTCTAATGATTAAAAAATGCTGCTGGACTGAAAATACATCCCAGTGATAACAGGCTTGTTTGGAGACTTGCGCTGTACCTCAGCATGGCCTACAATAGCTGTAATTCTGCCTGCCCTTAGGGTCCATTCAGGTATCTTTTTTCACTTAAAATATTCCCTGACTGCTCCAAAGCACATTAGGCTGGAAGTTATCAGACTCTATAGAGTGTATCTGAACTGGTCAACACCAGCTTTTAACAAACAGAATGCTATATCAAAGAAAGATTATAAAAACATCCCTGTGGGATAGTTTTTATAGTTGCTTTGGATTTCATGATCTCTATTTTCTCCTCTGGTTCAATTATTTCCAACAAAAAAGAAAATGTTTGGCTTTTTTGGCTTAAGCTACAGCCTTCCTGCNAAAAAAAAAAAAAGGCAGTTTTAAATACATCCAAGTGTTTTGAAAGTGATGCCTTTCAGTGCTGTCTGAGCCCTGAGCAGAGGAGCAAGCCCAGCCTGCAGTGGCCCTTGGGCTCACAGCTGTCCCACTAAGCTCTGCACTTACACAGGCATAGCCAGAACCTGCAGGGGGGTGCTGAGCCAGCCAAGAGGGTTCCCCTTCCCCAGCCCTTCCAGAGTAGCTGCCAAGTGATCCTGAGCATCCCCTCAGGGTGGGAACTGTGTGAACATCCATGATCCAGGACCACCACCCGCTTCCCTTCCTCCCTGTCCTACCACAGCCATGGCCCGGGAGCCAAACTAGGAACGATTCGTTGTAATTAAGGATAGTTGTGAGCCCTTTTAACATTGAGCATCCTGAGAAATCCTTGAGCAGAGAGGTAAGGAACACACACTGCCTTGGATCCTATTGAAGAAACAGTTAGAGATGATGTCAGTACCATTTATGGATCCAAGGATATGTTATTTCAATAGACGTTTCATGGTATCCTTTATAGTTACAGATGTTGCAAGCTTCAGTTATTAATTTGTGTGCTCATAACTTTCCCAAAGCCAGATCACTTCTGTTCAAATGTCATTTTATTCTCCTTTACAAAGTGTTTTAAGGGAGGGTTTTGACAAAACGTTATTTCCTGTTGTTTAGGTTAAAAGATGGAAAAGCATGGAATTGTGTGCCAATAAAACTCTAATTATATTCTTTTGAGCATAACATACAGACAAAACAACACACCCAATACTAACCATCCACCCCCCCCTCAGTGTGGACTCCATCCTTATGAGGAGAGCTTAAGCTTCGGTTTCTGGGTAGATTTTAAAAAAGAATTAAATGTTTTAATGTGCAGGAAAGCATCTCCTTGTGTGTGTGTGCCACTGCCCTCTGGTGCACAGAGGCAGGAGAGTTTAGCTGCTCTGTAGGGACAGAGGTCTGGGCACCCACCCACTCCTGTTCCTGCCTAGAGCAAGGGCTCAGATCCTGCTGTTTGGGAGCCAGGCTATGAAAGGAGTTAAATCCTCACCCCCGAGGGAGTTAGAAACCACAATCCCTGGGTAGATCTGTCCCTTTCTGTATTGTTTCCATAAAAATGCCACATGGAAAGAGTGTGCAAATGTCGTGTCAGTCACATCCCCCTCAGGCTGTTGCCTCATCAGCTGCTTATCCTAAAATATCTGGGAGATTTGCTGGAAGTGGTGCTGTGCTCCTGCTGAGCACTACCAAAGCAGGGCCCTGAGCATCTCTGACCATTTTGTTCTTTCCTGGTGGATGTTTTTGGCACATGACAGACCGACACCTTCAAGCCTGAAAGCGTTTTGCCCAATCCAGGAGTTTGAGATAAAATACAAGGTTTAGCAGGGTAGATATGTTGGGCTACATTCAGTGATAAAAGTAACCTGGTCAGTAGTAGTTGTAATTATCCATTATGGACATTAGTGGTCAGAAACATATGAAAATCAGCTAAAATCTCAAAAAATGTTTAGGATCACAGCCACACTGCCCCAACCTCCTATCAGAAGGATAGCTCTGATTGCTGTACAGAGAAGGAATTTATCTCATCTGGAGCTGCTGTGCTTCCTGGGGATTTTTTGGGGCAATTAAGATGATTTATCCAAATGTCTCAGGCTATGGATTTGCACCTTTTCAAGCTATTTTTCCATCAAAGTCAGGTTTCACACATTTCTGACTCTCAGTTTAACACTAGTGACCATCAAATCTGAGCAGTCACTTCTATTTCAGAATTTTCTCCCAGTGAGACTGGTGTGAGTTTTGCCAATTGGAACATGATGATATCAAGTGCTCTGGAATGATAGTTGCATGACCTTCTTAGCTGTATTTGACAAATAAATTACTTTTCTCTCTAAAAATGAGGGCTGTTCAGCTGTGCATCTAGTTCCAAGAGTTCAGTCTCATAGTTTTGAAAACTTTGGCTTGCTAACACAATGGAAAAAATTCTGTAGGCCTAATTTGTGCTGAAGGGGGGGAATTAGGATGAAATTACTGCCTTGGTTTTGTTCCATCTTTGACTTCTTTAAACTTGTGTTAAACTATTAATACCACTTAAACTATTAAATACAACTTAAACTATTAACTTAAACTATTTAAGCCTGTTTAAACAGGCCCCGAACCATCTCATATGGATTAGCCTAATAAAAAAGCCCTCAAGTATACATATGAAATTTCGCATAATTTATTTCTAGGAGATAATTTCAAGTTTTTATCTTAACTGCTATACAAGGGAGGTAGGCTAACCCCTAAACCCTAAACTGTGATTATTTTGTGGTTATTAAAAAATATATATATACAGTTGTAGGGGCTGACAAGTATTTCTCTATCAGTTCTGTGCCATTTGCAAGCAGAATGTCATCTCTGTTCTAGTCAGCAGCTACAGGAGCTCAGCTGGGGCCCTGCATGTCAAGCTGAGAGCTTTTTTTCCACCATAATAAAGGTCCTGCAGGCTAAACTGCTGCTAGCTCGTCAGTGACACTTCTGAAATCCCCTTGATGGGCTTACACAAATGTAAAGATTCCTCCTCAGCAGTGCTGCTGATGGTGTATAACAAAGGTGGTTCTTCAGTCATGCTCACCCTGCTTTGTCTTCTGTGTGTTTGCATGTGTGATTGTATTTATGTGGACATTTGCATGGATATACACAGAAAAATTAAATTTGGGCATACAGGCAGGACAGACAGCTATTTGTGCATGTGTTTAATGTTATTCTGGGACTTGAAGTGGAAAGAGCAAGAAAAAGCTACTGAAAGCTTATTTTAAAAGCCTGTGGCTATGGCATCTTCACCCAGTCAGAAGCTCTTAGGCACAGGGTGGGATTATTGGGGTACCAGGAGTTGGACTCGATGGTCCTGATGGGTCCCTTCCAACTCAGAATATTCTAGGATAAGCACTGTTTTCCCAAAGAATAATTATAATAATGAATTAGTATGCTAATTCTTACAAAACAGTCCCTGCTTGTTTAGCCTTTATTTCCTTCAGTTTGAAATAATCCACTGTTAACATTTCCACTTTTTAAAGACTTTGTCTCTAAACTGTGGCATCCAAGTAGGTGGTCAAGCCAATACTTCATTTTCCTCAGCCAGACACACTGGGAAGAGGCAGCAGATTGTGTTTTCAGGAGATTCTTGCTGGAAGGCTTTCCTGGGATTATCATCACATGTCAAGGATGATGTCCATATAAAACATAGATCTCGCAACAATACAACTTCCTTGGAAAGAAAATTTTGTGTTCTTTAGTTCACTTATTTTGTATGAATAAAGGAGTCTATGGGGAAGGAGTCAGTCCTTCAAGAAAATACTCATTCTTATAATCACCATGTTCCTGCTTCCTTTCTACCCTGCCGAAATTCACCATAAAGAAGAGGTGTGGTAATTAATTGCCTGCCAAGTGGCACAATTAATGTTCTGCAAATGCAGGATCCTCTAGGTGAAGTGATACAGCGGAGTTATAAAATGTCTGTGTTTGAACCAGTACAGTACACACACATATGTGCTGAGAGGATATGTTGTGCTCATTTTTATTTACATTTTTTTAGAACACTTTGATTTTTCTTTCCTTCAAAATACTTATTGAAGGACTTAATTTCTGTGCAATAGAGCTCATGGGCAAACAGTCAGTAAATGCAAAATAAGGAATGCAGTCATGGTTCTAAAAACATTTAATATTCTTCAAACTGGTGCCAGTTGTGTGCATTGACAGTAATCCTGTCTAATCCCTTCCACATGTATTATCTTTGTATACCTGCTTTCATTGTCTCACTTATCAGTTTTGAATACTTAGAACCACAATTTGCAGGAAGGCAAAGCAGCAGAACAAAGCAACCACACACAGCTTGCTACACTGCAGTTTTGCATTGTAAAGATAAAACATAGTTGTACATTTCGGTGCTTGGAGTCAACATCTTCCATTGAGACATTTTTCCTCCCTCCTGCCCCCCCAGTTGATGTCTGCCTGTGTTTGTGTTCCTTGGCAGACTGACTGAAGCACACAGAACAGCTGTGAAAGTCATCAGGAGAATGCAGTATTTTGTGGCCAGAAGGAAATTTCAGGTAAGCAGCAGGATTAATCCCAATTGCATCTCTTGAGCTCATGGGACATCAAAGGCACTCTCAGAGGGGACTTGTCTTGGTGAAGGTGGTTGTAACAAGTCAAAGGTGATTTTGAGGTTCTTGGGCTCTCACCTTTTGTGGATTTTTTAATGGCATGGGCAAAATTATCAGTGATCCATGGATGTAGTATGCTACAAACCCCTAAAGTTGTGGAGTCAGCATCATTATTTTTTAATTCTCTTTTTTACTGCAGTTGTTTTTTGGGCTTCTGCTTGTTTAATTGCTTGTACTGACCAATACTTACCCATCCACTAGCAGAAGTGAAGAAAACACGGTATTGGGGTGAAAAAGCCTCTGTCAGGGTGTCTGCAAAAATACTGATCATAACAGTGATGTTACCAATCATCTGATCAATTAGGGAATGTTCAGTTAGAGAATGATCAATTAGGGAATACACATGCTGTGTATGGCTGGCAGATCAATAAGCTTCACTGACAAATATTGTGGGTGCAAAGTTGTTTTCACAACCATATTTTATAAAATTGTGGAGCATCTGCTGTCTGGAAATTTGCTGTCTTTATGAAGTGTTCAGTTAATTTTCTCAATCAGGTTACAAAGTGCTCAAACTGAATGTGCTGCATTGAAAATACTGTTTCATTTTGCTTGTTTATTGAGACTTATTATGATAAATCATGTTTGGGATGTGATCCTGATATCATCATTCTTATCATCCATGGGCTGGAAATGCCATGGAAATGAAAAATTAACTTCTGGACTGATTTTCAAAGCCCTCGTTATTTCCATCGCAAGGTTCATGCTTTTTTTGTTCAAGAGGATGCACTGCAAGTTAATGGGCTTTCCTTTTGAAGAGGTTTTAAGAAAATAAATTAAAAAAACCTACATTTCAGGGAAGTTTTATTAGAGCTGAACACTTAAATGCAAGGGATAGAAGCCTGGGATAAGATCCCAGCATTCAGAAGACTGTAAATTAGGGCAGATAGAACATCTTATATATTTTGTAATACCATGTAAACGTGTATCTTCAGATAACCCTACCTTTTGAAAGAAGACTAGGAGAAGTCAGTTTGCTAAACTCAGCAAAAAACAGGAGAACAGGACTATATTGTAAATATAGCAGAGTGATAAACACTATGGGAAATTAAAAAAAAAAAAAAAAAGAAAATAGGGACACTAATTCTGGAAAATAAAATCAGTTTATAAATGAGTTAGGTTAAAAATTATGATATTTCAAACTACCAGAGACCTAATGTTCTGGAGCTGCCAGCCAGTGGCATTCATGCCAAATCTTAAAAACTGAATTTCATCAATTTCTGAAGAGAATTCTGTGAGTCAGTGACAGGGTAGAAGAAGAAGAAGAAAGAATAATATTTTGTTTCTTTCTTTCTTAGGAGTGTGAAATGGAGTTTATAGGACTCCCCATGCTAATTAGATTTTGGAAGTTTAAAACTGGGTAATATTATTTAGTTTTGCATGCTGAATGTGGAATACTGAGCTCAAATGGCCAGGATTTGGGATTATGAGTAGAATGAACGTCAAAGGAGTTCTTCAAGTGCTGCATTTACCACACTTCTCTGGAAGCCCATTACCTCCTGGCTTTAGTTGTATCATTCTAGCATTTCCTAATAAAAACATGATGAGGGATTTTGCCAAAGTTTGGCAGGACATAAGATGCCCAGATCTAAATCTTTATGGAAAAAGGGGAGGGGAAAGTGGTGAAAGCTGGAGTGATTTTTTTACTCAGCTTCAGAGAGGACTCAGGCAGTTGCAGCACTTTGCAACTCTAGGATTCAGAGCTGATGGTTTGGTAAAAGGGATAACTGTCAGAGGACTTCTTTTGAGGGGGAAAAGAAATTTCACTGAGAATTAATAGAATTAATTATGCACATAGTAGCCCGTTGGGGAGAGGGGAGGGAAAGGCTCCCCAGCACATCCAGGCTCTGCACCATACACAGTGTTTTAAATAGTGTCCAAAGGAAAGGACACGGGATTTAGCCAAAATGCTCTCCAGGCACCCCCTCTAGTTCATCTAAAGAGTGATACTGGCACTGCTTCTCGGGGTGAAGACAATAGGCTGCTTTTCTGGCCAGAAATAGTGATGTGTCAGCATCTGCAAAATGTGGAACTGAGGAAGGGGGAGGAAAAAAAACTGACCAAAAACCGAATGATAAGCTTAAAGCTGAAACTTCTCTCCCCCGCAAAGCCTCTGCTCCCAAATGCACTCAAATGCACACACACACACACACACACACACACACACACACACACACACACACACACACACACACACACACACACACACACACACCTCCAAAGCCACAGCTCTTCTGAAAGTATTGGTGCAGGTAAGTGCTGTGTGCAGGGAAGGCATTTTGTCACGAAGAGCTCTTGCTTCTTCATTCATTTCACAGGATTTGTTTCCATTCCAGTTCCATGCTTTCATTTGAAATTTCTAGGATTGTGTGGCAGCCTTCCAAGCATGACTCCAGCACATACTGTAGGTGTTCAATGCATGTGTGCAGTGGTGCATGCTAATGGCTCTGGCTGAGGCTGTGACAGAGTGCAAACAGACAACTAGATAACTAATGAGCTGTTTTCAGTAATTTTCAATAACTAGATTTTCAGTTTACCTTTGCTTTTTTTCTCCCCCCCCTTCTTTTCTTGAGTCAGAGCCAAAAAGGGAGACATTTTGCCCCACATTTCCCATAAGGATTCTCAAAATACTGGTCTTTCCAACAGGCCATGATTTTCATTGATACCTCCCCACACACATTGATTTTACTTGCTAAAATTTCACTGTGCTGCACTTTTTATAACCACATCACTTTCTGCAAATTCTCCAGACTTGTTTCGAAATTTGGCCACAGTAGTTGCAGCAAGAAACCAAAGCTTGGCAAAAGCACCTGGATTCTCATTAGGATGGGAATATAGCTGGGCAGGTGGGAGTTTTTTCACTCTCTTGCAATTTTTTATCTGTCCTTTTTTATTTTAATTGCACCTTTTTTCCTATCTCAAAGGCATCACGAAAGACAAAGGAGGACAAACAAAACCCACGTGCAGCAGTCTCCTGACTTATGCAGAGCATCTGTCTTCCCTGTTCCTCAAGCAGCAGTATTTCTGTCACCAGACATCTCTCGTCTTCAGAGATGTTTGATTCTGGGTTCAGGTGCTCTGAGTTGGGCCAATCCCTGGGGTTCAGTCCCCTGACATTATGATTAACACACGGCTTTGGAATGAGCCAGGAGATACTGCACATGGGAGTCCCAGATAAATTATCCACCTTGGGTTCGTGTTTCTCAAATACACTGTGAAGGGCTGATATTTTACTCAGTATGGAGTAACATGAAGACATGACCCTAATGGGAATCATTTGGCTCTGTCTCCACAACAAATATTCACTAGCACAATGGTGGTGCATTTTTTTATCCATTACAACAACTGTTACAAAATGGCAGGCAAATGGGCCGATAGAAAAATAGAATGAAGGCCTGTCTGAAATAGAAATCCAGTTTGGCCAATGCTCCCCTTTCAACTTGCTGCCTGCCTCCTTTCCCAGCAAGCTCGGAAGCCGTACGACGTCCGTGACGTGATTGAGCAGTACTCCCAAGGACACCTCAACATGATGGTTTGCATAAAGGAACTTCAAAGGAGGTAGGCCCTGTCTACCTCATGAAATATCTGATTCCTCTAGTGCCAGCTGGCTTTAGGAGAGATGTATTCTTAATGAACAGTAATTGTCCAAAATTGCAAGCACAACAGGGAGCACAATATCTGGAGGAATTAAATTGGAGCCATTTTTAACCCTTTTTATGACCAAGTTTACAATCACCCTTTATTCTCCTCTCCTTTTCCTCCAAGTGGAATTAAAAGAAATGAAGATGCATGCTGTGAAGTTTATAGTGTGATCCAAGCTTTTCTGTCCTCTTCTTAGAAAAGGAAAATTTTTCAAATAATGATTTACCTTTCGGTTTCCCCTCTGTGGTTCTCCACAACTGAGAGAAATCTGTTTCGCTTATGCTGCACTATCTGGAACTTTTCCCTGCCCACATTCCTCCATGCACATGCTTTCTCCAAGTTTGGGGTTTGCAGCTGAAATATTTTGCCACAAAACTTTTCTCTTCTGTTTCAGCACAAAGTGCTATTCTCTTTACAAATTAATGCTGTGGACTGGGACACCAGAATGAACTCCCCTGGCCCTTAAATTAAATGAAAAAAAAATCCTATTGAATGGAATCTACTGTGTCAACATGTACAGATATTAAATCCTCCTGCATGAGGCTCTAGGAATAGTTGCAAATTTTATTAAGAAGTCATTCTGTTTGTATAGTCTCTGTTATTAGATTACATAGGACACAGGAGAACTACGTTTTAGTCACAACTTGGAAGTCTGAGAAATATTAGTACTTACGAAAATAACAATATGGTTTGGTTTTGAGGAAAAACTCTTAAAGAGCTAAACTGCTGATTGTGTGTGTAGAAAGTCATGCTAGTCTCATGTTTTTGCTTGTTTTGGTTTGGGTTTAGAGCTACTGTAAATTCTCATGTAAATTTTGCTCCCATGCTTAGCAACAGAGTTCAAGTTTCTTGGTAATTGCTCTGCTGGTAATTTTCTGTTTGCTTCTCAGGTTGGATCAATCCTTGGGAAAGCCAGGTCTTTTCCTCCCAGGTATGGTGACTGCATTTTATGCAAAATTATTGTCTTCATAACTTTGGGAAAATACCCTTGGCTACAGTAATGTGGATTTATAATCCAGCCAATCATACATGAATGTAAGTCTGTTAATAAGCCCTGGAATGCCTGTGTAAAGATAAATACATTGAATTCAGGTGGTAGGGGAGTAAATGGAAATTAAGAATAAATGTTAAAATGTGTATTAGAACATGATGAGATGGAAATATCCTGAGGGAAATCCTTCTAAAAAATAGTCTTTCTAAATCTTTTGGTCTGGGCCTGGGATTACAATATATGTTTATTCCACTTAAAAAGGTTTCTTCCTTCCTGAACTCATGTCCCATATCCACAGTGACTTGGAGCACAACTGAGGGTGGCAAAGTAGTTTCAGAGCCTCTAAAACATGGCATGTTGTCAGTGGTTAATATTATCAGAACAAGGAATATCATTCAAAACACATTTTCAACATCTGATTGCTGCAGAAGGCTCAGTAGTACAATCCTTTTTCCCTGTAGCTGGTTTTGGACCACAGGAAAAGAATCTGTCAGCTTGAATACTTCTATAAATATTTATGCATGGGAATTCATTCCACAATGTACAAGCTAAATTTATGGAAAAACGTCCCATACCTCCAAGAATGTATTATTTTATTTCAAGTATTGCATTATCAAACTGAAACTGCAATTTGTGCTTGAAAAGACTGGTGTTAGAAGCACTTTTTATCAAGCAGTTTCTGGTTTCAGAGGAGGTAAATAATTAGAAGCTCATTGTAGAATAATGTTCTGAGAGGTTCAAGAAGCTGAAGATGTTCAGGAAGTTTGGTCTCACCAAATCTTGAGTCAAAAGGGTCATACATACCACTGGGAGGGTCTTAGGTGTGTCTGTGGCTTTGGACAGGTGTTGGCAAGAATCTGAAGTACCAAGCAACTGACTGGAAAAGGTAGAATGGTGGTTAGGGATGCAGAAGCTGGTGAGCTCAGTTAAGGGGTTGCAAGACCAAAACCAGAAGTTATTTGATCTAATAGTTATTTTAGTAGTTATCTAAACCCTCCACAAATCCAAAAATAAGTGGTTCCAGAGAAATAGTGGGCAGAACTAAACCTAGAGTTAGTTTGCAGTTACTCCTGGAGTTACCCAACCTGCCTTTAGTCTCAGGATTTTCCAAGAGGTGAACAGTGAAAAGTATGTGCAGTATTTGTTTGGGGTGAAAATAGACTTTTGTACTGTCCTCTAGAAAAAGGGTTATCCCTGAGTTTCCCTCAGAATGCATGGCTCATTCTACATTGAACATGGATTTTTTATATAATACTTTTCCATGCATTGCTAAAATCTTCATTTTTAACAATATGGGTGTTTCCCCCAGACTGTGTTATTTTTGTACTGATGACAAGAAAAAAAATAAATGACAATGCAAAGAAAATTAAACTGCCAAGGAGAAAAACATGAAAAGAATTTTCCTTTCCAGCTCTTTTTGGTTTTTTTCCCTGTTTTATTATGCTTCCATTCAAAGAATCTTAAGGTCTGATTCCAAGCCCCTTGAAATGAACGGGAATCTTTCCAGTGACCTCACTGGGGTTTGGATCAGTTTTTTTATTGAAAAGTCCCTGTTGTGGACTTTGATAATATTATATAAAAGTAATTGCAGCCTGTCTATAGTATTATTACCTTTCAAAGGTGAATGATGTCATAAAAGACCCAGAATTTGGATTCACTGAAAGCAATTATTGTTACTTTTCAACTTAGTTTCTCCAAGATTAAAAAGCACTAAAAGCTGTGTTAAAACAAGATAAGGATACAAGAAGAGAATAAAAGCCATGCTGGGTCAGAGCAGTCCTGACTCCGATGGGGCCAAGAGCACCGTGCTTTGGGAAATGTGTAAAAAAAGCCTCCAACCTTCCTGTCAGCTTTGGGCACACCAGAGGTTTCCTAACAAGGTTGCAGTGTATTTAGTCTCCAAAATGGTTTGTCCTCAACGAACTTGCCTAATTAGCCCTTTAAACTTAAAATATCTGCCATATTTTGTACAAAGAATTCTAATAATTCCACCTTCACATGTGTTTTTTGGGAAGAATTCTCCTTTTTTGCTTGTTTTAGTCTTGGCATCTCCTCCCTTTCTTTGAAACTCCTTCAAGCAGGAGTAGATTTAAAAACCCTAAGATAATGAATCAATCTTCCAAGGACCTGGACCCTACTTTTATGAGTATATTCAGAAGACTCTCTCTGAGTTTCATTGGAAGCCTGTCCTAGTGTTCCAGGGGACACAATTTTGTCAGATGAAATAGATTCCTGTCATAGTAAACATATGCCTTAATAATGGAAAGTGGTGATGTAGAGGGAAAGAACATATTAATTGAATTTATGGAATCAACAAAGTAGACACATACAGTGATACAAATAAAGAGTGCCATGCTTGACCTTCACTACACATGGTGGAGTTAACTGCTTTTAGATGCAATTTTTGAGACTTACTACAGCTTTTCAGGGGCAAAAGTGAAGTATAATGCCAAGGTAAAACAAAAGATCCAGTGTTTGGGTTCAGAAAAGTACACAAAAACCTGATATTTATCTGCAGTTTATCTGAAACTCTTGGCTCTGCATGACATGGGTGGGAATGCCTGAAGAAAAGGGCTTTCTTGCAAAATTTTGACAGTTCCATTGTTTGCTTTTTTTTTCCATTAAGTGCCACCTAAGCTTTCTGATACTTTTTCCTTCCCATCTGTTAAAAAGAAATTGGTTTTCTGTATCTTTTAAAGAATAATAAATATGCTCAGCTTAAATTTTACCTTTTTAAAGTGAATTAATATTTGAAATGAGAGATACCCATATTTCTGCAGGAACTGATTTATCCCACCCCTCCTGGAGACAAAAATATTTTGGCAGTTTACTTTTTAGGCTGTCCAAAGGAAATCACAAGTGCCTGATCCAGGACTATGCCTTAACTTTTTTTAATTTCTTCTACCAATCAGCTGCAAAAGGCTCTGAGAGACAAGAAAAGCGACTCCAACTAAAAGCCGCCATGAGTGAGGCAACTTTGTTATTTGCTATTTTTTGGGTGTAAAGGGACAATCTTCTTTTTCAGCAGCATGCACAGTTTACAAACCCAAGAATCCAGATCTTGCCATCAGCTCATCACAATCATTCGTGCAAGGAGCTTTGGCAGAGCTGGAGCAAGCACAGGTCCAGAAGGCTGCATTTGCACCGAGGTAGCCAAAAGAAGGCAGCGGTGCCTCCTGGGGGGCTGTTCTACTTTCTGCGATACCATTTACAAAGGTGTGAGGTGTCTTCAGCAATCCACAATATCTGGTCAAATTCTTAATTTTCTGCTTAAAAGAAGCTAGCTTTCAGGAAAATTTGAATATTTTTCAATTAATTCCCCTCTAGCCGTGTAAAAATCAAGGACTCTTGCTCTATAAAGCAGAGTCATTTCCAGCTATTACCATTTTCAGAGCATCTCTCTGCAATTCATTCACTGTCCTAAAGGTCTTCATAAATACTTTTCCGTAACCAAAGGAAAAAAATTGATTTTCTTTAAAGTTTGGTATATTCTGATGAGCACACTAACTGTGTGAAAAAATAAGATTAAGGTGCCATTTCTCCTTTGATTTGCTTTCTTCCTCCTGCTCATATCAGTTTATGTTATTTATATCATGTGCTTCCATCTGGGGGAAAAGTTACCATCTCTTGAACTGGTGTGAAGCAGACCTAAAAGTGTTAGAGGTTTTTTGTTGGGATTTTTTTGTTGGTTTTGGGTTTTTTTTTTGCAAGAGGCATATTTTGTTCCTCACTAGGAAAATAGGTGGGCAAGGTTTGTGAAAATATTAGGAAATTAATATAGGATTGTGTTGTTTGAAAGCAGAATACTCAAGAGGGCAAAGACTTCCAGGGAAGAAATGTCAATATTAATAAATATATGTTATTATTATTAATCTGTATTAACAACTGTATTAACAATCTGTATTCAGTCTCCTGAATTAGAATGCCTATTGCTTATTTACTGATATTTTCTCGGATTCAAATCTAAGTATACAAAATAATGGGTTTGTTTCATACAAACCTTGTGATGCAAGATGGTTTTAATATTTTTTTATTTCTGAGATAAAATTTTCCCATATATATTTTCATCCAGTTATAAGTAATTGTGCTTCCTTTCATCCTTTGTCTCTATGCCTTTCCCATAAGTTTAGCTGATCTCTGTTTTAGTGCAGCCCAACACAGAGTAAAAACTCAATACTAAAAGGAAGTTATTTTGGATTACAAGGCGAAGACTGGAGAAATTTAGACATTTCATATTTATAGTTGGCCATGCAATCATTTCAACTCTGTAAAAACAAACAATCTAATGATGTAGGAAGTCTGAAATCATCTATCTAGAAAAGACTTGAGAGAGAAACAAAAACATGAGATAGAAATCACACTTACTGGAATAACTTTATCTGAACTTGTGCCCTCCCTCCTTACCCCTGTGTTTGGTGAATTGTGCACACACCACATTTGCTCCTAAATATGGTCTCTATTAGAAGGAAATGCTTGTAAATTAGGGCTGGATGCTGTTCCCTCTGGAGGCTGATAAGAAACGGGGGGGGACCACAGCATTTTGTGACTTTCACAGCCTGCATGCCAGCAGAGGGGTGCATGAGACACAGCTCCCTCCATGTGCATCATTCCTTCCACTTCTGATTTTCTACATGTTAGAGCAGTGCCACATGCCACAACACAGCTTCTTACTGCTTGTCTGCTCCCTGTTTTCTTTCCTGTTCCACACAGCTTTCAGGAATAACTAAAATAGGAAACACTATTAACTTGGTTTGGGATGTCTTGGTGATTATCTGAAGGATGGAATTAGAGCTGGTGAGGAAATGATTATTTTATTATTTAAAAAAAGAAAAAGCTTTTTGAAGTATTTCTTCAGGTTTGGGGGACTTTTTGGGGTTAGGCCTAAACAAAAACACTATCTGCCCACTGCAGTTCAAGCCACATCCCAATTTAGAAATCTTAAAGTCATGCTTTTTTTCTGATATATACTTTGAAAGATGTGTTTACAGATTTACTAACTAGGAAGTAGACAGCAGAGCCAATTATTTCATTTTAGACAGAGATGAACATAGAGATAAACTTGAGCCTCAGCCACTTACATTTTAAGAAGTTTCTGAGGTTGTGAACGATGAATAGTACATGTGTATGAGCCAAACTCTGTCACTTATTGTCTGTCCCACATTTTCTTTCCTGACTTTATTTGCTCCTGCAGGTTCTCTGGGGAAACACTTCTCTTTTCTAAGCCTGCAAAAAGCTGCCAAGGGTGCAGAATCTTTTAAAGGTTCTGGGTGGTGTGTGGAGGAGAAGGAAAGCACTAAGTGCTCTTGCCAGCACTGCTTTTGCTGGCCTTCCTCTGGGGTTGTGGTGTGTGCAGCACAAGTTAACTTGAGGTGAATTTTGCTGCAAACAGATCACTAAACATATCCCATAGCAAATATAAATGGTAAAGCAAGTATGACTCCCTGAGAAATCCAGGAATGTGATGAGCATACACAGCACTCACTGTGAACTCTGACACAGTGTAAATTCATATCTCAGCCTACCTTCCTTCATATCTCATCTTTGCTCATGCCCTCAGCAAAATTGACTTAGTTATCTTTAAAAATCAGACCTTCATCACTCATGAAAATGGACCAATGCATGAAAAAATCCAGAAGTAATTACTTCAGGTATTGGAAATACACTTCAGTAGAGAAAAACATCCAACTTCTATTTGCAACAGCTTGTAAGTTATTTCAGTATTGGGCTGTGGGTTTTAACTTGTGAATATTGTCTCCCAACTCAGAATATGTGTGAGTTTTTGTTTCATTCCCTGTGCAATAACACCCTCAAACTATGGCATTCCTTAGCAATAGATCCTGTGAACAGAAAGCATAGGCCCCATTTTCCACAGTTTTCACTCTTGGCTCCCAGTCCCACCATTTGCAGTGGAATGTGTAAGTGGGCTCTACTAAGCAGGCCTCATAAAGAGTAGGAGGAAAAATGAGGATGCAAGAACTTTTCCCAGTGTCACTCCTTTGCAGAGAGGAGATGGATGGATGGATGGATGGATGGATGGATGGATGGATGGATGGATGGATGGATGGATGGATGGATGGATGGATCTCTCCCACTCCAGCCCTAACCCCTGGATATTCTGCCTCCTAGACCTGCAGCCCCAGTTGAAAACTATTCTGATTTCTTTATGTATAGCAAGTTTACCTTGCTCAGGCCAGTAATATTCAAACTGACAAACTAATTCCCTTCTCTCCAGTCACTCTCTTTCACTTGTTTCATTCTTTCTTGTTATGTTCATTTATTTTATGTTACCCTACTATTACCAACTTTTTCTTTTCTTGCTTTGAATACCGTAGATATAATTCATAGTTTGAATTTATTCTCCACCTAATGAATGTCCCATTTTTATTCTTCTTTCTTTAGAAAAAGGGGTAGACAAAGGATACTACAGTATAGGAGCCAGACTGATCCGGCTGGAGGATAAGGTAAGCGCATGAAAGCTTGCTCTTTTTTTTTTTTTTTTCTGAGCAATGATATCTGATCTAGAGACCTGGTATCTTGGCATGATTTACTTTAGAATTACGGGGCTCCATAATAATGAATAATATCCTAATTTTTGTGAAGGAGTTGATGAAGTTTCATGTGCGTGTTGTTCAGCATTAACCATTTCCCTTCTATGCAGTCCTGGTTCTTGTTTGTAAAAGGAGCTGCTTTCATGTTGAAGTCAAACCACACACCATATATACAAGTGGTGTGAACTGGCTGGAGTTTGTCACACAAGAATTAGTGAATTAAACAGAAATGTTAGTGTCAGGAATCTTTGTGAATAGCAACAGTTGGCATCTCATTTACAAATCCTGAGATTCTTTAATGTTTACTGCATTTTTCCCCCTGTGCAGTTACCTTTGCACATTTTCTGCCCCTCCCTCACTGTCTTCTCTCCAGGAATATGTTCACCTTTGTTATTAATTAAAATTACTTAGCAGTGTGCCCAAAGGCAAAAGCTCAGTGAGGCTCTATTGTCTTAGACCTCTCCCAAACATCCTCCAGAGCTTTTTCCACACAAGTGATAACAAAAATACAAGTTTGCTCAAAACTCAGACTCTATTTCTGTAACAATGTTTTAGTCAGCTCTCTTACCTGCCTCTAAAAGCTCGTATCCCTCCAGCAGGGTACTTTGTGTGGGCAGGAGCAGCACAGTCGCTTTTCTGGGGGGGTGTGATGGTGCTGAGACAAAAGTCCATTTGAATTTGGCATATCCACTGCCTGTTTGTATCCTTGTCTCACTCAAATTTGTCATGCAAATTCTCTTTTCACTTTTTTTCTGGAGAAGTGAGGCAAGAAGGAAAGAGGAAAGAAATTTCTCATAATTCTTAAGAACTGTGCATCTTGCCAAAAAGCAGAAATTGAAATTAAACTCATACAATCAAAAATAAAATTTTTGATGGTGATTGCTAGGACATCAGAAATACGTGACACTGCACTGTCAAAGGACAGATTTTCTTTGATTTTCAGCTTTATTGCACAGTGTCAGAGAATCAGCCTATCAGATAAAGACATTATCTGAGCTTATTTTAAAGTGGATTGATCCCTTGTGCAGCCACAGCCATTCAAAGTGAAAATAGCTTTCATTTAGGTTGTCTTACTCACTTTGATAGAGACAAATTGCTCTCTGGCCTCTGTATATTCTGTAAATTCATACCACAGCTTCATTCAGATTTCTTGAATTTGCATATAAAGAGATTGGAAATTTAGCAATAAAAGTATCTGTGATAATAATTGGAGTGCTTTGAGTGAGAAATGCTGCTGATATTGTAAATACCTCTGGAAACAGCAGTTCATGATCTGACTTCTCCATATTTATGAAGAAGAGAGGTGAGAAAGTTTTTAGTGTGTCTGGCCTTGGCCCAGCTTTAGCACAATATGCTGTGGATTTGATCAATTTTATTTCAAAGCCTGACTTAGAATGCTTCAGAGACATCTTGGTATAAGAAGAGGAATGTTACAGGAGATGCAGGAAATGCTGTGGTGACTGATCTCTGTTGCAGATACCTGCCTTTAATTTAGATGTGGTCTAAATAAAGTCAGTGCAATCTCAAGCCATTAGTGGGCAAGACAAAGCTGCTCTTTTGTTTGAAGAATTAAACTTTAAATTTTGCATGGGAAATGGTGATTTCCTTCTCTCTCTCTACTTATTGTTGTGGAGAAAACACGTAGAAAATAATAAAAATGTGTCAAGCTGTTTTCATAAGATGAGTAAATCATTGCAGCTTCCTTTTTGTTCTCAGACCAAACTGCAAATGTAAAATAAATGCCAGACTCAAAGGGAACCCAGGGCATTTGATCTTTTAGTAAAAATTATTTTTCTTTCAAGTGTACAAGGCTTCAGTCTCATATCCTTGCTAAGAAAGTAGATGTGGTGCAGAAGAAGGGAAAATATTTGTTGTGTTGGTTTGCTTGAGGTTTTGGTGGCATAAATTTGGGGGTTTTGGTTTGTTTGAGGTTCTTTTTGTATTTGCATCTTTTTGGCACATCAGGCTAAAATACATATGTTTACATAATGAATACAAAGTTAAGCTTCCCAGCTATCTCTGTTTTAATGGGACAATAGAAACTACTGCATCCTGCTGTCAGACTGCTTCCCCTAAATTATTTTCCCATGTCTCATGGGCTCTCCTGCTCTAACAGTTCACTGTGTAGTAACTGCTAAGTGTCCAAATGTGAAACAATATTGGAATCAGGAAGGACAAGCTGAGTTTCAACCTCCGAGGAGAATAAATGAAGCAAGGGCATGTCTGACATCAGGCTCCAGCTGGTGGTGAAAAATGATCCCCCCCTTGGAACTAGAAAACCTTTGGGATCAACCTCTTCCCCCTGGAGAAATTATTTTAACATTCAGTCACCCAGTCTAGTGATGGCAGCCTCCCAAAAGAGTGACACATCTGATAAAAGGACACATTTTTGGACAAAGGCCAGTTGGTGCAGACTGATAAAAATGCAGTGTGGATTTGAGAATGTTATCTGCCCAAATGAGCTGTATCAATAAGCAATAAGCACACCTCTGGTCCAGACTGACCTTCCCCATCAGCATTTTGCAGTTCATTTGTTTTAGCTGCCTCTCCTGAAGGGAATCAGAGTGTAATAAACCCATTGAGAGCTGTATGTTGTTCTGCATAAAGCCATAAATACTCTTTTTGCAAAGTAAGGGAGAGGGAAGAACACATTTCTGATGGTTAAGATGAACTCCATTCCCTGGAGAGGTTTGCTATTATTTCAGTAAAAACATGGCATTTGCTGTACAAAAAGGCAGAGGTGCAGGTCTCTGAAGGTGTTGCTTGGCAATAGGTAGAGCTTTGAGGCAAAAATGTTTCAAAGACACAAAGATAACTACCTTCCATTCATGTGGCATGAGAGCACTGTCTGCAGCCTCTTTTTTGTGACCAAACAGGCTCCTTCTGGAAGTTTGAAGTAAGAGGGAAGAGGTAAGAACCAGTTTGTGGAGGATGAAGCACCGTTCAACTCCAGCAGAAAAAAAAAACAAAAGTCTACTTCTTTTTGCCTTAAAGCATTGCAAAGCTGACTAGAAACAGGTAAAATGCATGGTGGTAGCTCTCAGGCAAAACAAAATCCAAACCCCTTTTTGGCAACATTGACGCTGTGCTGGGCTTCACTCCTCTCACAGACATGGCACATTGCAGTGTGAGTTTGCCTGGAACACTTTTCAACCTGTTTTTCCTTGAGCAGGGCATGAAATTCTTATTTTGTTGTGGCCAATGTAATAACCTAGTGTGGTTCTTTTCACAAATAAGAAAAAAAAAAAAACACTGAGATGTTTGGAAAAAGAATGGGGCTTCCTTCCCAACATGTGATGTGTGCCATTTGGCCGACCCCTTCTTCAGTTCCATGGCAGGGTTTAATTTTATATTGTGGTATGTAGCCATTGACAGATCCTTTTGAAATGTATTAAGAGGGAGATTGGTTCCAAGATGATGTTCTAGAGCTGGCGTTAGTTTCTTTTCAAAATTGTAAACTAATGCATCTTTATGATGAAATGGGTATTCTTTCTTTTCCTTTTCTTTTCAAAATTAGAAACAAAAATCATGGTGTGCTATGTCAAACTGCACGGCAAACTATAAATAAAAACAGGAGAGAAAAGAATCTGCAAATGAAAGGTTAGAAAGGACAGCTGTGTTGTCTTTGAAAAAGAAATCTATTAGGTATTTTTATAATTATATGGCAGTCTTTTTTATGTGGTATTTACAGTTATGATTTACATCCATATTACCATAACTATTTCCATACTTATAGACAACATGTGATAAAGCTGAGAGCCAAAAGCAACCATTTGGTAGCATTTAAAAAATGCAGGAACACTAAGAGAAAACAGGGCAATAAAGCAGAACCCTTCTGAGTTTTATCCATCTGAGTAATGCGAGCCAGGACAAAAACGTCATCCAACATAAACAAATGTAGAGGTTGGATTGTGGTGGTAAACTCTATCTTTACCAATTTAAACACTCGTTTTTGAGTTGGGAGCTAAAAAGATGGGCTCAGAGAAGAGTGGTAACAACGGAGAGATGGATGTTGGTGAATCTGATTCCTGCTGTGATTACATCAGGAGTCATTAAATAGTAAATTATTTATCATGGCAGTGCCTGCAAGCACCACCAGCATGAAAAGCTGGTAAGAATTTCCATTCTAAACCCCTCTAATTTGTGAGTGAGGTGATGGGCATAACTAAAATGCATTTAAAAAAAAAAAAGAAAGAAAAACAAAAGCCGAAAATTCGTGCACAATGAGTCAGTTGCGATATGAGCTTGCTACACTTTTGAGGTTTCAAGTATATGTCTGAAATAAACCCCTTTGTTAACAAAACTGTGTTTTGGCACCAAGGTGTTTGTGGGTTGTTTGCCCCCAGTTTCTTAAAGATGGAGTCATTCCATAATAGAATACTTTTCAGCAGGCTGCTTGCAAATGGGTGTTGTGTGGATTTTCTTAGGTCAAAGCCTTATCTCATTTACTCTGGAGCAGTCCAGCATAAATCCATTGAGTCTGTGCCATAAGCATTATGTCATTAGAGTTTTATTTTTAATCTGTTGCTGAATTAAAACAAGACAAAATTAAGAAAAAACTAAAGCCCTCATGCCTCAAGCCAAATTGTGCTTCCATTTATGCCAGTGAAGTTACTCAGGATTTATGCAAGTGTAAATGGCAGCAAATTTCTTAAATGGCTTTAACAAGATTCCAGCTCCTGTGTTCACATCCTGCTCATCAAGAGAAATTGACAGAGATGAGGTGAAAGCAGAAATAGGGACTCAAACATTTCAGAATTAATCTGAGTGAAATCATGTTTTTCACCTATTATGACTAAGGGAAACTTTGTGGTATGCTGGGTACATCTAGAACTGAAATTGTGTTCTTGTAACTGAAACATCAAGATGGGCTTTTAATCTGCAAACAAAGTAATGAAAATTTAACTGCTTAGATCTTAGCCACACAACTTTTCTAGTCTGCTACTGACTCCCCAGTGCAGAGACAAACTGTTGTAGTCCTGACTTCTTCTGACTGTCTGGGATGGGCTAATGCTTCTCAGATACACCTTGTTCAATGCAGTTGAGAAGGAAAGGCTGTGTTTTAGCTGCCTAGTTTTGATGGTAATTTCTGGAGGATCAGGCAAAAATAAGAGCTAACTCTGATACCCTTTCAAGTAAGAGAGAGATCATACATTCTGAGGCATAACGGAAAGAATTCTCCCTCAATGCTTCCCTTATGTTTTTTGTTGTGGAGCTTTATCATATGTGGTACTTGATAGCACCCTCCTAATATTAAGGTTCTACACCACTTTCCATTACAGAGAGCTATTTTCAGTTCCTTCCATCTTTGCCAAACTCCAGCCATCTGGGCTGAAATTCTCAGAGGCAGATGTCTGCCTCGGGCTGAGATCCTTTGGAAAATTTGTATGTCAGAGTGGGTCATCCTTTCTGTATCACAGCAACCTGGCCCACTGTGAGGATTCTCCCAAAAGTAAACATAAAACCATTGATGGAAAACACTTGAGCTTCTTCTAAATTTGAGCAAGAAAATTGGACAGAAATGGGACATTATCTGCTAGTCTTGGGACCCAGAGGCCTGATCCAAAACGTAGTGAACTCATCGGGAAGCTTTCACATGGATCAGGCCCTGATTTTTAATGGGTGAGGGAACAGAGAGTTTTGCACAGTGAATGTTTGCCAGGACGCAATTCACCAGCATAAATCAAATGTTAAATAATTCCAAAGCCCAATAAATGAGCATGCAGATGGCAGTGTCTGCTCCCCGGGGATTGCACTGACTGGGATCCAGCCCAGACAGTTTGATCTCATTTAGAGCAGTCTCAAGGATTGCTCTGATTAGGCACTTGGTGCAGTCTTGTTGCTTCTCTGCTCTCCTGACTGAAACTTTGTTGGTGGGAGCAAACCCCCCGTTCCAACGCTGCCCAGGACACCCTGGAGTGTGCCAGGCAGGGGTTTCACAGCGGATGTGGCAGAGCAGCTGGAAGCAGCTGGGTTCAAAGCTTCCCTTTAGTAAGAAAAGTGACGGAGAGTCACTTGCAGAAGAAGAACAAGTGGTCCTGGAGAAGAGCACATGGGGTAAATGTGAGCACTGAGGGAGAGAAAAACACCAGAGTGACTTAGGGCTTCTGGGAAATACCACAGAAGGGAACTGTTAGAACATTGGGAATCTAATCCATATTGATGCAGCCAGCTGTTTAACCTGAACGGAAAAGGTCCTGGAAATAGCAGCGCTGACAGAGAAGGCTGTAGATGAGGGGCCCTGTCCGTGCCTTCCTGTTCTCCACCAAAATCTTCCCAGCATCACAACTGGCTTTAACCTACACAGAGGAGAGGGTCCTGAGCTTGGAGATGGTGATTTCCTGTAAGTTTTAGAGAAAATCGGTGCCTGGGTAGAGGACAGACACTCTGTAAATCCTCCTGCTCCCAGAACAGACTGCAGTGTGAGTGTGGCTCTTCTCACGTGCCAGAAAGTCCAGCCACAAATGGAGAGGAGTCACAGCTCTGCTGGTTCTGCTGCTTATGATGCAATAAAGTAATTTATTTACTATTATTGGGTGAAAAAAAATATTTTTAGAGTATTTTTGAGATTCTGGCCTTTTTTTGTTTTATAAAATGTCAGATCCTCCCATTAAGAGTTTTGACCTGAACGTCCAGAGAATAACAAAAATCAGATCACCTCTAAGTATTTTGCATCTGCTTTTTTAAATTTTTAATAGTTATTCTAAATAAACATAATATTCTACATGATCCTGGGCCCCAAATCAAAATGCCTTTGATTAGCAATGTGAAACTGGAGTATTGTACCAATCCTCTTGGAAAAAAAAAAGTGTAAATGAATTAAGCCTGCCTTTTCGTATGAGCAGTGTTGCAGTGTTTTAAAAATTGTTATTTTCTGATGTAAGAATAATTCATTTGAACATTTTCTGCAACCTCCAATTATTGCAGATGTTAAACAATTTCATTTAGAAAGCTTCATTCGAAAATATATTTTATACCTGTTCTCTGTTGGTTATGCCTGTGCACTGCAAGTGCTCCCCTTCCTACAGACAGGTTGAGAATATTTGTTTGGAATGTTTCTCCATGTGAAAATGACAATTTGTTTCCAATGGAACATTTTTTTGAGAAAGTGTCACGTTCATGTGTTTTAAATCATGCACTGAAGGAAAGTGTTTCCAGTTTTCTACTTCAGAACAATTTTCTGAAACTGAGAATTGGGATGAAATACTCTTGATTTTCTGAGCATTTCAGGTTTAGTTCTAATAACAGGTTTATCTCTAACTTATGTTAATGAACAGGTTTATTTCTAATTCATTTTTATGATTGAATTAAAGATGTTCCAACATCATGGAGAATTCACAAAGAACACAGATAAATTTTCTTACAGGAAAAAAAAAAGATTTTCCTCTAGTATTCCTTACCTCAGGATTACTGTAGCTATTTCACCTACCACATTTTTTCAGATCAGTAATTTACAAATAGCCATTTTAATACTATTTGAATGCCATGTAGTATTGACCTCTAATTCCTCTTGATCAGGGAAAGTACACTGGAAAAAAAAACAACAAATTTTTACTATTCAAATGTTCCCAGACTAACAGTTGGATTTCTTGCAAGAGCTGTGGTGCTGAATCAGAGCAAGCATCTGTTTAATCCTTGAGCTATTCATCCACTGATGGCAGCTGAGGGATGGACTAATTCAAGCCTAATTTGCTATAACTGGTCTCTGGGTGTTTGCAATGGATTATATGTAAGGAGCAGTATGAAGAACAGTGCTGTGCAAGTCAAGTTACAGGATGACAGAACTCTGTAAAAGAAAAGAAAAATAAAAACCAGAAAAAACTCACCAAGTCACTGCAGTAATGTGACAATATTCCCTGATGTATTGGCTGCATCTAGGGAAGAGAACTTTCAATCAACAGAAAATTCATATATAGGACTGCATATAAAGGCTTATGATGTGAGGGAGAGAAAAACTGAAAAACCCTTTTTTCCCCTGTATTTACCACTAGCTTGTCCTTTTCAATGCATAGCTTTGAATTTTATGGAGTAGGAAAAAAGAGAGCAGGCCAGTAATACATACTTCTACAGCATAATTACTTTTCCTACTAGTAAATAGTGTAAAGTAAAATCATATTTTTCCTGTTGAGAAGTTTGGGTGTTCTGGGGTGTTTGAATAAAGCACATGTTAGCCAATGTGTCTGTTACACACTGCAGTTCTTTGAGACTAGGAGGAGTGGGTTTGAACATGAGAAGGAGAGGTGGTGCAGAGTATCTCAGATCTCTTCTGGTCATGTGGGGTCAGTACTTAGTTTATTACAGGCTCCATCCTCAAGTTTTGCATTTTTATGCAGTGTCAGAATACAACTAAATATTACTAAATCACTGAGCACTTTACCCAGGGGTTTGTTCATGGCATTGTATTTGAAGAACTGTGCTTTTCTTCTTTATGAGGGAGTGTTTTCTCCAGGCTAAAATGCCCATAAAATAAGCTGTGTGCTGTCACATCAGGCCAGAGCCAGCATTCTCAGTTCTATGGCTGTGATGCCATAAGGTGCTGTGGGAGCACAGGGTAGCTCAGCTTGCAGGGGACCTCATCAGGTGATGTAGTCTCTGCAGCATCCACCGTCCCTGCTGTGAGTCTAGCACAGTGCTCCAGGAATGCTGGGCAAGCTGCAGATGGGCCAATGAACACTACAGACGTGCTGACAAGCTGTCATGGAATCACAGAGTCATTTAGCTTGGAAAAAACCTCCAAGATCATCGAGTCCAACCTGTGCCAGATCCCCCTTGTTGCCCAGCCCAGAGTACTGAGTGCCCTATCCAGGCCTTCTGAGACACCTCCAGGGATGGGGACTCTACCACCTCTCTGGGCAGCCCCTTCCAAGGCTTGACCAGCCTTTCCAGGAAGAATTCTCCCTGATGTCCAACCTGACCCTCCCCTGGCACAGCTTGAGCTGTTTCCTCTTGTCCTGTCCCGTGTCCCCTGAGAGCAGAGCCCAACTCCCCCCAGCTGCCCCCTCCTGTAGCTGTACATAGATATAAGATCTCCCCTGCTTGCTCTGGTTTAGGAGGTATTATCAAGAACCAAATTAACAGGTCTGTTTTTGTTTGTGAGACCTGCAGCCTACGGTTAAATGGCACATGTGGCCTCAGTGGTTTCAAAACCTGACAACTAGAAATACTGAAAATTTAGTCACATTTTCTCTTCTGAAAAACACTAACAAAAAAAGGAGGCTATAAGTGACTTTAAAAGGACTGGTTTTCAAGAGGTGAAATATACAGCAAGGCATATAAAGCAACTTTAACAGGTGTGGAATAGAGCCAAAACAGTGTAATGTGAAATGTGGGATAGTACAGGGCTAGGCTGTTGCTGCCAGGTTAAATGTCTGACCAGATCTCCCTCTGGACTGAGGATCTGGCTCACACAGCTGCCTTTCCTCTTCAGGAGTAGAGATTGCAGAGATTATCAGCAATATTATCACAAGTCTCCTACTACCCTGCATGTTTCTTAAGGCTTCTGCATTTAGAGTTGTGCAGTTATGGGACATTAAGGAAACTCCCCAGTCAGACCATTCCCTCTGGGATTCTCTGGCAGTGGCACTCCCAAGGTCAGAGACTTTCTGGGATTGAAGGCCCTTCCTTGGCCTGGCTCTCCACACACCCCACTCACATCACACCAGCTTTGCCATGGCAGAGGTGGCAGAGTCCCAGATGTCTCATTCCATAAAGCCACTTGTTCCTGGGGCAGTGACACAGAAACAGCCCAAGCTGCTGCCTCCAAGGAGGGACCCCAGCAAAGGAACCCCTGGGATTTTATCCCATCACAGTCTCCCCGTGGCCAGTCTCGCTTTCCTCCTGAGTCTTCAGCTCCTGCCCCCATCTCCGTGTCAATCCACCTCATTGCCGTCATTTGTTTTCATCTCCCTTGTTGTCCAAAAGGTCAGGAATTCCCAGCTGCTGCTGTGTCTCAGTGTCCATTCAGCTGGCTGGCTGCCACCCACCTTTGTGCCTTTTGTCATCCCAAAGGTCAGCAGTTCATCCTCTTGTCCTGGGCTCCCACCCAGAGCTCGGCCTGTACTTCAGTCTGCATTTAAATCTGCATCTCAACCTGCATTTCCATCTGCAGCTTGCAAGCCCAGCTATTTGCACCAGAGGTGTTCCTCAACAGTGAGAATTCTTGAAATTGCTTACTTCTAGCCCTTGCTGTGGACATACCCATGAAAAACAGAAATGCTGAAGCCTCAAAACTCCCAAAAAGAAGAGAACGATCATGAAATGCAGAGTGTATATTTAAAATGTTAGGCTTTCTAAGGCATTTTAATTGTACTGACCGTAAATAGCTGTTGCAGACTCTAGTTTATATTCTTACATACTGTCCAGGGGAGGCACAAAAAGCAGCTTTTTTTTACTTGAAAGGCCAAGTAAAAAAATTATGCCCTCATAAACCCATTGGCACCTTCCCTGCCCTGGGGAAGTTTTGCCGGAGTTCAGGTCTCTCCCGAGCTCTGCCATCAGGACATACCCTAGGAGGCAGCAGAAGCCCACGTTCTTTCACAGCAGCTCAAAACACATCAACGTCTTTAACCTTCCTCCTCAGCCTTACCACAAGCTGCCTGTTAATGTCAGTTTTATTACTGCCTTCTGAGGGCTGGGCAGCTTTGTGCAACTAGTCACCATAGGTATCTGCAGAGTTTCTGAAGCCACCAGCAGCAAGTCTTGCCTGTGGCAGGCTGAGCCTGGAACTTGTACCAAGATTGAGTGGGTGCCATGCAGAGAGCTTTTCTACCTTTGTGCAGTGCTCGGTTTGCCTCAGGATTTGCAGCCAAAGAGGAGAGAGAGCTGCTTTCTCCACTCTGAAGGAAAAGTTCTGTAGTGCCCTAGAAAGAGGATTGTCTTTGCTGAGTGCCCAGGAACTGAAGCCCAGCAGTCTTTTCCCTGCACCACTTTACATACCTGAAATTAGTCTGGGCAAGCCAGTTAGAAATCATTTTTTGAAGGGCAGGACTATATCCAAAATGTATGCTCACAGTCAGGCCATATTTATGATTACCATGTAAATGGGATATCCGTCTTCATAAATGAAGGGCAAGGCAAGACCACAGCAGTGCCCTCAGGACACACATTTTTGTGCCTCCCTTTGCTCTGACCTCTCCATTCACCTTCATCATTAAATCAGTGGGCAGCTGCCCCAGGGTAGTAGCATCAGTGCAGAGTGGGGGAGATGGCTGGGAGGTGAGGCAGGGCAGGAGCAGAAGCTTTGGAAATGATAGCTTGACAGAGGAGAAGGGTGGAGGTGAAACAAGAAGTCATCCTTTCTGGATGTGGAAGTGGCAAACAAATTCGATTTTCTTAGAGGATTTTGGAGCCTGAGCTCAGAATCTGCTTCAGGTGTCACTGGAGTCTGGTCTTGCAGCCTTGCATGGCTGTGCCTTAGGCAGCATTTTTGTTGGTATACTGGATGTCTTAACTGTGTATGCAGTAAACATATAAAGTTCTACTGATATTTTGTAGTTTTTGCATCTACATATTTTTTATGGCTACTTTTTACATTTTATGCATTCCAGCCTCCATTTTTTTAGAGTCTACAAAGAACTTAGATTGCTCTAGAAGTGCTAAATATTGCTGTTATTTCTGACTGGAGCTTTTGCTAGGTACTCTCAGCTCCCCTACTGTAGCACATTCTGAACTCACTATCCAGAGGGAAAAAACTCCAAAAGAAAACAGTATATCTGATGTTCAGAACAAATTTATTTCTAGCCCCAGCTAGAGGGGCTGTTACTGCAGGGATCACTGCAAGGGTGTCAGATCCTGGAGTCCCGATGAGTTTTACTCTGACGTGGGATTGCAAAAATAGACTTCTGATCCTGTGTAAAACATATCTGCTTGGGGGGTAAGATACTGCATGGTGACAGGAACTGCTGTAAAGCTAACACAACTTTAATATGTGGGGAATAGAGTACTCCATATGCTGCTGTGTGATTTCCTTCTTTGCCTTGGAAGGCAAAAAACCACTGCTTGTTTTTGGATGACAAATTTCAATCCCCAAAATATCTTCTCTGAATTTACTTAATTTTACTGGCTGATTGAGCAGGCTGATGATAGCTCAGACTGGAGTACAGGTTATGTCATTCAGCAGAAAACTCCCTTGTGTGAACAGAATTTTGTTTCATTTTATTATTTTTTTCCTCCTCTTTCTCCTCCTCCAAGACTATACATACAAAGGGAGGTCACAAAATAAAAACAAGCTGTAGCCAGCAAAGTTCAGGGTTTGAAATAAAAAAAACCCTCTGTATACTTATTAGAATTTCTTGTTAATGAGGTCATTTATGTCAGGGCAGGAAATGTACAAAATAGCACAAGATAGAAAAATCTAGACATTATAAAACATGCCAACAAATTTGGCACACACATTACTTCCTTAATATGCCCCCAATGTAATCTATAGATCCCACAAGTGACCACACTATGTTTATGTATGCAAAAGCTCATATATATGTAGCACTCATAAGAGTAGCAATTTTACTAGTGGGAAAAGATTATTGTGGTCTTTTTTTATAGCATATAGGTTTATTTAGAGTGAGTCCTTGTAGGAGAATGCAGGACCATGAATAACTGTTAAAATGTCATGATTATATTAATTTCATACTTAAAGGAATACTTCACTTTAAGTTATGGTTCCAAAATTACACTGCTCATTCATGATGTTTTTAATGTATAATTGGCTGCCTTCAAAAATGTCACAGTAGGAGGAAAAAAAAATTCATTTTCCTTGGCGTGTGTACTGTTGCTATTCTTGAGTTCATTTGGCTTGGCTCAGGGAACCAAATGCTGCAGTCTGAAATAACTTTTTTATATGTTGACATGTGCATTTAACTAGAATAAGCAGGCATAGTGGACCAAGTTGGATTCAGCAAGGAACAGAATATATCTTGTGTTGCACCTTTTAATGTGTCAGCCTTGGTTTCTGATTCTCATTTCATCATTGTCACGGCACACATGGAGCTCTGAGCTGCACCCAGCCCCTACACGAAGACCAGGCAGCAAGGGAACACCAGTGGGGGGAGGAGGAAAGAATAAGAAGGCAGGATGGAAAATACAATGTCTTGAAGATAAAGCTGGGAAGGGAATTTATTTAGCCTGTTGTTTTCCAGAGCAAATAGATCTTTGCTGCTTTGTTCACTGTCCCTCAGTGTGGCCTAGGGAGAGACCTCTCCAGTCCCACACATACTGAGCTGGATTCTTGAACCCTCACCTCATGTTCACACCCCTGGCCTGAGTCTTGATCATTCTAAAGTTGATTTGAGCTCCAGGTACTGGATTTGGTCTGATCTCTAAAATGTGGGCTGCTGAGATCTGTGTTTGACAACAAGCCTCAGGAGAAAGGCCATGGTGCTGCCCTGCAGGTGAGGACATGGGGGTGCATGGAGATGCACTGTCTTCCCTGTGTCTTGTCTGCTTCCCATTCTCTCAGCACACAGCTGGGCTGCAGGAACCTGCCATGGCATGGTTTACAGGTTCATAACACACCTCCTCTGCAGCTGGGGCGTTCCTCAGCTCACAGGGATGTCCCATAGTCTAAATCGTGGTTATGTCACCTGGACCTGACACAGAGAAAATCGTAAATGCTCACAGGGCTGCAGCACAAGTGGACACAAGGAGAATCCCAAGAAAATTTTGTAGGCAGTCCCACTATTCTGAATTCTCATTACTTTTGGGGAGGAAAAAACCCACTTTTCTGTACCCACCTCCGTACAGTCCCATGAGCTTGACAAATACCTTCAGAACAACAGATGGCTGTGCACTGTGAGAAGTCTTTCTGGGAAGCAGAAGGATCAGCAGTGGGTAGTGCCCTGTTTGTTTTGCAAACTAGGCAAAAAAGACACCTTATTCGGTTATAAACAGGAAACCCGGGCCAAGTTAGGGGAGGTTCTTGTCCAGGACCACTCCCTAGATGAGCTCAGGCTCGATGTTCTTGTCAAGATGAAAATCATGACACGCCCTGTGCCTTGCGCATTGTTGGGACCTGCTCCTGACCACATCTCAGCAGGGCTTTCTGCCTTGAGCACGTTCAGATTTGGTGTGCAAAGAACTAGGGGTCAGTAAGGAAAAAAATCCAAGTGAGCAATTAAGGACATCTAGGAAACTTAAACCCATTCACTGAAGTCTACTGCATCAGTGTGACAGCCAATGATAGAGCACCAAAATGCTGGGATTTGGGGGCTTTTTGAATCGTTGTGTCATTTAGGTAGATGTTTCCTTCCTGACATCTGTTGGTCTTCCAAATGAGGACTTGAGCGTTTAAATCCCAAGGAGACATTTGTGTTTGTGCCACTAGTTCTCCTAACTGTTTCCTCAGTGAAAACAAAGATGGACATACAAGAAGCTGGTTTTTGATATCTGCAGATTTTATTGACTTTTCCCTGTGATATACCTGATACTGGGGGGAAAAAAAAAAAATCTTTTGTTGTTTGTGTGTTGACTCATTTACTCAAAAAACCCCACCAAATCAAGTAAGACTTGAACTGAAAATACTCAAGAAACCTAACCCTGAAGTCCTTGATTCATGTTTCCCTCCATGGTCAAAACTGCCATCTTCACCTGAGGAATTAATATCCAGTTTTAGAATTAATCATGTGTTTTATTTCCTCTTTTTTCTCTCCTTTATTTCTTACCTGCCCTGTGTTGGAGGACAAATATCACCAATTTAAGCTGTTTTATAAAGCAGCTTTGTAGTGCAAAGCCAAATATATTTGGGCTTCTCTGTCTCTGGGGGGAATGAATACTCAAATACAGTATTTATTAGCATTTAAATAGTCTGAATTTTACACCTTTGTGTGCACACATGCGTTTAACTTCTCAACCCTCTCCACCCTCTCCCGCCCAATGCATTAATGAAGTTTGTTGTTCTCAAAATAGCAGTTCTGTTTGGAATACCTAATTGCTGGGTTTGTGTTGTGGTGCTTTGGTCAGAAAAAGCCCCGTAAAGAGCAGCCCATGTGTCCCTGGCTCAATGGGGACCTGTGTTACCCTCGGGGAGCCTCGTGGGGCTGGGGCTGAGGATCTCAGCTCCCTGTTTAATTTAGACCGCTCTTGGACAAGCAGCACACACTCAATTGACAGGCACTGTAAAAGGGCTGCTGGAACTGAATGATTTATTTATTTATTGCTTCTATATTTATTTATTGCTTCTATATTTATTTATTTATAGTGTCAAAGAAGAGATTGTGCTCGTGGGCTTTTCATCTTCTCCCACGTGCTGCCTGCATGCTGCACTGCAGAAATATTTCCCCCTCTAAATGCACTTGTGCTGACTGGAACTGGATCCTCACAGGCAAACTGCAACACTGCTGTTGCTGCTACAATGTCATAATATTTCATAGGTCATTTATAAATGTTATTGCCAGGGCAAATAAATTTCTTCAGAGTACTTAGTCTACTGCTAATAAATAGTTTATTTAAGCTTGTAAGAATGGTGACATTTCACTTGGAATATCTTTGGCCTCTTAAAAATTGTTAGTGCAGAGAAGAAAAGGGGAAAAATAAACTGGAAAAAAATATGCAGCAGATCTTTTGATATTTTTCCCCATGTTTTTACTTGCTTAAAAGGGCCTTCTTGTCAGACAGCATGTCTCTGTGTGAAGATGTTACAGAGTTTGATTAATGTGGATTATTTAACATCCTATTTAGAAGATTATTCCCTCCTTTTTTTCTCTTTCATTCCCTCTTTTTTTCTCTTTCAGAGCGCTATGCAGCTGAAATAGTGATTGAGCAGGTTGCCTGTCACATCAATAGTAGTGATGAATTCCTTCTGCCACTTTCCCTTTTTGGGGTAAATATTATGGGCATGGTGGTGGCATTGTATTTGTTTATTTTTTGATGGTTTGGGGTAGGTTTAGATTTACCATTATTATTAATCTTGCTCTTTGGTTAAAAAGGCTGGGGTTCAGATGGATTTTTAATAGTGATATGGAGACACAGACCAGAAGGGGGAAGGCTTGGTTTTTGTGGGGTGGTTGTGTTTTGTTGTTGGGGGCTTTTTGACAGCTCAGCTAAGGTGTCAACTCTCAACTCTTTTCATTCAACAAATGAATTCACATCAAGAATAAATGCTAAGATTTTCTTTCATGTGCTTCCCATAAAAATGCGTCATTTCATTCAAGCTCAGGAAGAGGTACAAAGCTGATGATTTTATTTGTGCATGTGTGGGACCATTATATTTCTATTGCAATCATCCAGTATGGAAAGAAAAATAATATTCCATTGAAAACCACCAGAGATTTTTGAACACACTCCTGTTTAAAAATTACCATCCCTGCAGTTCTAGAGATGCTTAATACCTCTCCTGGCAGAGTCCATGTCAGTCTCTCTCAGATGACAGGCAATCTCCAGACACTCTGGGAACAGACAGGGAAAAACCTCAGCAAATTCAAAATACCTATAGGAAGGGGAATCATTTTATACTAAGGTTGGTAGCGGGTACTTAGTCAAAGACTTCTGGTGTAAAGAGCCTGGAAAATTTTGTACATACCTCAACCAAATCCCACATAAGACTGGGAGGAAGGGAAACAAACCTCCCTTGTGCTCTTTAGCTGACAAATGACAGGGTTTCCAAGAGCAAAGCAGGAAATTCTCTGCACTTACTTACAAGTTTATGGCAACACAGGTGTAGTCTCCTGCAGACTTTGGCCTGCGCATGATTTTGTCATTTAAATAGACTGGGAGCAGAGCAGAGCTCAGCTCAGCACTTCTGACTTGGATTTCTTGGTTCTGAATGGGTTTCCCCTCCATTCATGGTTTCTGCCTCAGAATACCATGAGCTTGTCTTTTTAGTTGCCTGTGTAGGAGATTTTTTTGTCTTGTTTTCCTTTTTTTTTTCTTTTTTCTCTTGGAAAATATCAATCTATGAGCAGTGTTTTCATTCACTTCCTTCCACAACACATTTGTTCTGAACATTCCTCTTGATCCCCAATGCACAACAATGATGGCATTGAAAGGCAAAAAAGGAATTTTCCCTGTTGTGTCAGAGCAAGTGTCTGAATTAAAAGACAATTAAAAGGCAACCTGTTTTCAGGCAGATTTATACAGATGAACA
>VZRH01004250.1:8155-22162 GCA_013397555.1 Urocynchramus pylzowi | reverse complement strand
GAAGGGAAGGGAAGGGAAGGGAAGGGAAGGGAGATGCCCATGTGTTTGCCATTAGTCAGCCTCAGCCTTTCCAGTGCTGGACCCACAGATCCCAGGGAAGCAGAGCTGCCAACAGCATCACCAGGAATGAGTTCAGCCCCCTCTGGCAGCCAAGTCTGGCTGGCTTGGGAGAGTTCCTTGGCTCTCCAGCTCTGTGCTGGTGGTTTGAAGGAGCTGAGCAGCTCTGCAGGAGCTGATGCACTGCTGGCTCCCAGCCTTCACTGGGGGGTTGGAAACTCTCAGGATGGGCCCCTCAGGACACATCCTAGGGAATTTTATTTGCCAAAAAATCTGACCTTGGTGCTCAGTGTTCAGGATAAAACCTCTCTTTTCTGGAAGCTGAGCTCAAGGGTTTTAGTTGCTGAGGGAAAAGGCACCTTCTATGGAAATAATGTTTTCTGCTGGGAAGATAAGAAGTGATTTCAGGTCAGGAAAGTGTTTAGGTGGAAAATTCCTCCCCAGTTGGAAAGGTTCCCCTGATCTCCCTGGAGACCGGGGCGAGCTGAGAAGGGAAAAGGAGCAGCAGAGATTTGAACCCAGCTGTAAAAGAGGCTCCCAAAGCAGAGCAGCTCCCTCCCCATCAGAGGCTTCATGGAAACCCGGATTGCTCCAGAGCAGCAGATTGCACGTGGGAAGAGCAGGATGGGGAGAAGAAGATAAATGTGGAGATGGACTGAGGAGAAGCACAGCGAGGTGTCAGTTCATCTTCTGGCAAACAGCTCCATGCTTTCTTCCCTGTCCTTTCCACGGGGGGAATCAGGCCCCGGGTGACTGAAATGAGGATGACTGTGGCACGTGACAGAGCAAAATCACCTTTATAGGGACCCTGTGCATAACCAAAGATGTTTTCTGCCACACCTGCTATTCCAGGGCTGCTGACAGGGAATGGGAAGGTGGAAAAAGTCCCTGAAATCCATGGTTTCTCCCCATTTTCTGTGCAGGAGCAGAGTCCAATGCAGAGCTCTGAGGAACAGGGAGGAGCCATTCCCATCCCACCGCTCCTTCCCACTGACCTGGGGAGAATGAGGATTTTCAGAGAGATTTGCCCTGTTTTGGGGCATGAAGGTGCTCCAGTGCCTCGTCCCACAGGAGCAGGACTGTCCCCATCCCTACAGGGTGCCTGAGACTTCCAGTCATGAGCCTTTCACCTTCTCCAAGACTCCAAAGCTTTTCCTCACCACTGAGCAGCAGTGGAGGCTCCAGAACCCCTTCCCAAAATTGCCAGAGGAAGAATGGATTCAGTTTTGCTGGTTTGTGGGCACTTACTGGCCTTGCTGGGCCTGTCCTGAGAGCCATCTGTGCACTGGCTGGGACAACCTGGCTGTCACCCTCACCAGAGAGCTGCTGAGTTGCCCAGTGGAGTGGGAAAGCCTGGGAGAAACGTCCAGAGAACTCAGGAGCCATGGACATGGATGAAAAGATTTCCTGGGGTAACCCCAGAGCCTGGAAGGCAGGAGGAGGTCTGGGAAGGACGTGGTGGCCCTGGAAGGAACCATGGCACTGCCAACACAAGCAGCTGGGTCTCAGCACGTTTGTTCCAGAGGTCAAGCACAGCATTCCCTGCCACGGTCCTGCCAGCTGCTGGAAATGCTGCAAATCAAATTGTGCCTCTCCACGTCTGGAGGCTCTCCACGCATCCATCCCCCTTGGGGAGGGATGGGTCACTCGTCCCTTGCCGGTGTCCGTGTCTGAGCTGCTGGAAGAAGGTGCCTGGTGGGGTTCCTGGTGACAGGCTGCTTGTTTGTATCCATCACAACTGTCCACATCCACGTGTGTGTCCGTGTACATGGACCTGTGTCCACATTTATGGATGTGTGTCCGTATTTACGGATGTGTGTCCACATTTATGGATGTGTGTCCATGTTCATGGATGTGTGTCCATGTTCATGGATATGTGTCTGTATTGATGTATGTGTGTCCACATTTATGGAGGTGTGTCCATGTTCATGGATGTATCTCCTTGTTCATGGATGTGTGTCCATGTCTGTGGATGTGTGTCCATGTTCATGGATGTGTGTCCATGTTCATGGATGTGTGTCCATGTCTGTGGATGTGTGTCCATGTTCATGGATGTGTGTCCATGTCTGTGGATGTGTGTCCGCATTTACGGACGTGTGTCTGTATTTGTGGATGTGTTTGCACAGGGACTGCTCTCTCCAGAGGGTCCCCACGACCTCTCCTTCCCAGGAACCCATCCCAGATCTCCTCAGAGTCTCTCTGCCCCCCCCAGCCCCTGGGGACAGGGACATTTCTCACTGCTCCAGATGTTTCCATTCCTTGGGGTTGTTTTTAACTTCTCCCAAGGGACGCTCCTGGAATTGGGGTCTGGGACACTCCGTGTGTCATGGAGCAGCTTCCATCTGTCCACAGGAGGTGTCAGGAGGCCTCCAGGCTGCTCCTTCCCCAGCAGTGTCCATGGTCCATCCCTGCTCTGGACACTGGGATTGCTGGAATTTCAATTCCTATTCCAGCCACTTCTCCCAGGCTCTGCTGATCATCCCTGGCTGGGTGTCCTCCACGCTGGACCTTCCAAACAGTGGGGGGAAATCAGATTTAGTTGGGAATGTGAAAGGAGGGATATTTGGGACATAATGAATCCCTGCCTGTCCTAGAGCTCCTGAAGATGTGGTGGGACAGAATACTTATGGGGAAGTTCTGGAGTGTTCCAGCCTCTTCCTGGTTCAGATCATTCAGCATCACATCAGGGTTGGAAAAGACATTCCAAGATCATCAAGTCCAACCTTTGAATCCCAATATTCCCGCAAAACCATGGCAGGAAGTGTCTGCTCAGGTTTTGAGCCCTTCCAGGGATGGTGAGTCCACTTCTTCCCTGGATAAAGGAATTGTCAGGACTGTGACCCTCCCCTGTGACCCAGGAGAGGGTCCCAAAATGAGCTGTGCTGCCAAAATCCCCCTTCTCTGCGCAACTTCGTCACCCTCAGGAGGAGAGAAGGGCCAGGAATAGCTCAAAGAAGGGAATTTTTGGGATAAAATGGGAAAGTGAAGGAAAAAGCAGGATCTGCCTATCAGAGCATGGTACAGAAGGTACACATCCTGTAGCTGTGATTCCCAGAACTCGGATCCCAGAGGCTCCATGAACCTGCTGAAGCTGAACCCTGCATCCCACAGGCCCTGGAGAAACTTCCCTGACTCCAGGGCCAGCTCTCTCTCTCTTTCTTGCCTGGAAAGGGTTGGGACATTTTGGAGTGGAGAAAAGGCCACCAAAGCCCACAATGTGCAGGATCACCAGCCCTTCCCAGCACAGCATCCCGAAGGAAAAGCAGGAAAACAGCGAGGGGAAGGTGGGATCTGCAGCAGGGAAAGGTAATATTTCCTTTTTTTCACTTTTCTACAAATCATTTCCCCAATCCATCCCCCTGGCAGATGAGGAGATGACTTTTATTGTCCCGCTGTGACAGTGCCGAGACAGCTCTGCTGGGAGAGGATGGAAGGGAGGCAGGGGTGACTCACAAACATCTTTAGATTAAATAGGATAGAGAGAAAAAATTGGGTTTTCCACATTTTCCACCGTCCGAGGCCAAACTCCAAGCTGTGGTTAAAAGCCAGTCTTTATTTTCCAGCTCTGTAGTTTGATTTAATAAAAAACTTTATTTCTTCCCCTCAAACATTGCGTCTTTCATTGTCTCTTCCTCAATAAAGCACTCCTTGGTGGAATTTCAGGATAATTATTGGCTGCTTTATTCCTTCTAAGCACTGCTCAATCACAGGAGTCACACAATCAGTGACAAACACATCCTTAAGGATGGAAGGAGCTTTATTTAAAGCAAGGATATGATTCACACTCCATTTTTATATTCCAAGTGCTTCAGAACATGGAAATACGTGGGGAACAAAGATCCTGCAGCCAGATTTCCTCGGAAGCAAAAGAAAAAGGGCAAATTACTGAAATTATTTAGACTTCAAATTGAGATAGACCATAGGAAAGCCTGGCAGGTTCTTTGTGCTGTCAGGATGGACAGTCCAGCCACAGGAGCTCTCCTGAGGGATTCAGAGTGTTCCTGGGAATGGGAACAGCTGGGGGATCCAGGGTGTTCCTGGGAATGGGAACAGCTGGGGGATCCAGGGTGTTCCTGGAAAGGGGAACAGCTCAGGGATTCAGAGAATTCCTGGGAACAGCTCAGGGATTTGGGGAATTCCTGGGAACAGATCAGGGATTCGGGGTGTTCCTGGGAATGGGAATAGTTCAGGGATTCAGGCAATTCCTGGGAAGGGGAACAGCTCAGGGTTTTGGGGTGTTCCTGGGAATGGGAATAGTTCAGGGATTCAGGGTGTTCCTGGAAAGGGGAGCAGCTCAGGGATTCAGGGAATTCCAGGGAGCAGCTCAGGGATTTGGGGTGTTCCTGGGAGCAGCTCAGGGATTTGGGGTGTTCCCAGGAAGGGGAACAGCTCAGCTGTGGCCACATCCACGCTCCTTTCCCAGTGTCCACAGTTGCAAATAAGCTCCAGCAATCCTTCCTGCCCACTTGCACCGTTTTTCAAAATCGTGTTAGGATCCATCTCATCCTCACTTAAAAGCAATTCCGGGCAGGAATACTGGATCTGGGAGCTGCTGCTCTGGGGCTGCTGCTCAGAGCTCCAGGAGGTTCCTTCTGGGGCTGGATCCTGTGATTTGCTTCACTGAGACTGTGCCTCTGGAAAAGGGAAAGAGTCATGGATTCACAGAAGGGTTTGGGTGGGAAGGGACCTGAAATCCCACCCAGTGCCACCCCATTGATGGCAGGGACCCCTCCCAGTGTCCCAGGTGCTCCCAGCCCCAGTGTCCAGCCTGGCCTTGGGCACTGCCAGGGATCCAGGGGCAGCCACAGCTGCTCTGGCAATTCCATCCCAGCCCCTCCCCGCCCTGCCAGGGAACAATTCCCAATTCCCAAAATCCCACCGAACCCTGGCCCTGGGGGCACGGCCAGCAGAGCCCAAGGAGCTCAGCTCGGCAGCGGCAGCGCTGGGGGTCAGAGCCGATCACACGCTGAGCGTGACTCAGCTCGGGGCCCTGTGAACAGCAAAATCACTGGAAGACACAGAAGGCTCCAGGCTGCTCCACGATGGGTTTGGGGACACGGCAGAGGCACCCACGGAGCTGGGAATGGTCCCTGCAGCGAGGGACGGGCGGGACACGGCTCCAGCAGCAGAGGGGGATCAGCCTGAGGGGGATGCAGCACCCCCGGGCTGCAGGGATTTAACTCTCCTCTGCAGGATTTAATGCCCAGAGAGGGAATGGTCTGTCAGGAATGATTTATTTGGGGTCATCCTGGGCTCAGGGGGTCACAGATCCTGCGGAAGCACCAGGAAAAGTCCAGGACGGCACAAAGCCGGAGCGAACCCGCCCGTCCTGTGCCTGCTGCAGCCCTGCTGTGACCCGGGCACGCTCCAGAAGCTGCTCCAGCCGCGGAACCTCTGCCCGGGGCTGTGGGTGTGCTCAGGGTGCTCCTTCCCACGCGGGGATGCTCCCGCTGGCTGGGCCGGACCAGCCCCACCGGGGGCCGGAGGGACGGGATGTGACCACGGCCACATCCAGGCTGCGGCTCCCGCGGCGACAGCCAGAGCTGCTCCTCTATTTTTGCAATCCCCGTGCCATGCAGAGCGCAGGGCTGTGAGAACGGGGGGGCTGCCCGAGCAGCTGCTGTCCCCGGGGAGCCGCGGGGACAGGACCCGGCCACCCCCGGCAGGGAGGAGATTCCTCCAGCAGATTCCTTCCCCTGCTCAGCTCCCTCTCTGAAACATCCACCTTCCCCTACCTTTATCTCCTGGAAAAAGGTATTTCTGCTCCTTTCCCAGCGCCGGCAGCCGCGCTGGCAGCGGGGGATGCGCAGCCTCGCTCAGGCAGCCCCAGCTGGCTCGGCGGGGGTGGGAGGCACCCCCAGCACCCGCAGCACCCCCAGCACCCCCAGCACCCCCAGCACCCCCAGAGCCCTGCCCGGGGCTTCAGCAGGGCAGAAAAGAGGGGGTGGAGGCTGGGACACGGAGAGTGTCACCCTGCTGCTGTCACTCAGCCCCCGCCGCCCCGGTGGCCTCGGGCATCGCTCGGGCGGGGCCCCAGCAGAGGAGGGCTGGGGGCTTCGGTGGGGTCTCACCCACAAATCTGTGTTTGCACGGGTTTAAGCAATTTGGCAGAGTTCTCCTCCCCCGAAATCCGGGAAGAAAAGCGATGTGGCACCGTGGGAGAGGGACAAAGCTGGCGGCAGCAGCAGCCGGGCCACCCCAGGAGGGACCCTGGGCACCTCTGCAGTGGGGTCAGGGTGGGGGCTCGGGGCACCCCTGTCAGGGCAGAACCAGCACTCGGCCCTCCTCAATTCCCAGCTTTATCCACCAGAAGCAACAAAACGAAGCTTGTAAATCCTCCAGCCCTTGGGTGCCTGAGCCCTTAAATCCTGCAAACCCTGGCAGGAGCAGCTGCTGCAGTGGCACCGAGGCCCGTCCTCCCTGGCACAGCCCGGAGCTCTCCTCTCCAGAGCCCCGGTGAGGATGTCAGGGCACAAAGGGACAATTGTTGACACAAATGCACAGGCATCAATCCGCATTCCTGCCCCAGCCCAAATCCCTCTGTGCATCGAGGGTCACTGCTTTGCAGTGGGAAATGTCCCTATCACAGAGCTGCTGCAGGGCTGGAGCCCCTCTGGAGCCAGGCTGGGAGAGCTGGGGAGAGGAGAAGGCTCCAGGGAGAGCTCAGAGCCCCTCCAGGGCCTGAAGGGGCTCCAGGAGAGCTGGAGAGGGACTGGGGACAAGGCCTGGAGGGACAGGACACAGGGAATGGCTCCCACTGCCAGAGGGCAGGCATGGGTGGGAGATTGGGAATTGGGAATTGTTCCCTGGCAGGGTGGGGAGGGGCTGGGCTGGAATTGCCAGAGCAGCTGTGGCTGCCCCTGGATCCCTGGCAGTGCCCAAGGCCAGGCTGGACACTGGGGCTGGGAGCACCTGGGACAGTGGCAGGTGTCCCTGCCATCAATGGGGTGGCACTGGGTGGGATTTCAGGTCCCTTCCCACCCAAACCCTTCTGTGACTCTGTGATTCTGTGATTTTGTGATTGATTCTATGAGTTTTTCGTTCTGTTTTTTCTGATTCTGAGGCTGGGATGGGACTGAAGCCCCGTGCAGTGATGACCCCACACATTCAGTGAAGGGTTCAGTGCATTCCCCCGCTCCAGCGTGAGCCACACCACAGTGAGGGGTGTCCAGCGTGGCTTTGGGTGCCACAAATTCCAGTTTGTCACCGGGCTGGGTCCCTCTGTGGCAGTGGCCACCTCTCCAGGCCCTTGAACTCCCTTTAATGGGGCACAGACACCCCTTAACTGGGCTGGGCTGGTGGAGGCGTGCTGGGATTAGGGGGGAGGTTGAGGTGTGAGGCTTGAGGAGGGGTCACTGACTGGATTTGTGGGTCACTGTGTCCTTTCAGCCAAAGGGATGTGGATGGGAGGGGGAGTGGCTGGAAGGGGCTGGGGGCTTTTGGGCTTTTGTTCCCCACTGTTTTTCTGGAGTACAGCTGTCCCCAGAGGGCTCTGGGGACAGGGACAGGACTGGCAGCCACCAGGAGCTTTGCAGGTCACTGAGAGGGGTGGGGAGAGGCTGGCACAGGTGGCGGGCATGTGACAGCACTGCTGCCATTTGGGGACAAAGCCGAGGGCTCACAGAGCCACCTCCATCCCTGCAGGAACCAATCCCTCTTTCCAGCCCAGCGGGGACAGGGGGACCTGGATGAGCCCACCCTGTCCCCTCCCCAGACCCCAACAGGGACAGCTCAGGGTGGTGCTGGAGCAGCCCATGGCCAGCCTGTCCTCACTGCCACATCTCCATCAGGGAATCCCTCAGCCTGGAAAAGCTCATCCAGTCCATCCACGGCGCCCCATGAAACCCCACAGCCACAGGATGGAGAATTCCTGCCTCTGTGCCCCTTGGAGATGAGCTGTTTGTGCCTGGCACTGGAATTCCCTGCTGGAATTGGCACCAAAAGCAAGGAAATGTTCACTGTGCTGCATTTAGTCCCTCGCCGTCCCCAGCCCCGGGACTGACTGCCCCTCCCGTGGGACGTGGGGACCGGCACATCCCGCTGGAAGGACAGCGGGAATGAGTCAGGGAGGAAAAGGGGGGAGGGAGGCGGCTCCTGAAAAGCCCTGGTTGTTACAGGGAAATGGGGAGGAGAAAGGAACGGGGGAAAGGGTAAAACAGCACAGCTCTGGTGCTGCAGAGGGGACCTGCAGAGGAGGGGACAGAGTGAGGGCAGCCTGTGCTTCCCAAAGCACGGCTCTGGGGCCGATCCCAAGGTTTTCCACCTTCCTGTACCCTACGTGTGATCCCAAGGGTTTCCGTGTGATCCCAAGGGTTTCCATGTGATCCCAAGGGTTCCCCACCTTCCTGTACCCTACATGTGATCCCAAGGGTTTCCATGTGATCCCAAGGGTTTCCCACCTTCCTGGGACCTATGTGTGATCCCAAGGGTGTCCGTATGATCCCAAGGGTTTTCCGCCTTCCTGGGCCCTAAGTGTGATCCCAAGGGTTCCCCACCTGCCCAGGCCCTACATGTGATCCCAAGGGTTTCCATGTGATCACAAGGGTTCCCCAGCTTCCTGGGCCCTACGTGTGATCCCAAGGGTTTCCCACCTTCCTGGGCCCTATGTGTGATCCCAAGGGTTTCTGTGTCATCCCAAGGGTTCCCCACCTGCCCATGCCCTACGTGTGATCCCAAGGGTTCCCCACCTTCCTGTACCCTAAGTGTGATCCCAAGGGTTTCCCACCTTCCTGGGCCCAACATGTGATCCCAAGGGTTTCCGTGTGATCCCAAGGGTTTCCATGTGATCCCAAGGGTTTCCATGTGATCCCAAGGGTTTCCATGTGATCCCAAGGGTTTCCCACCTTTCTGGGCCCTACGTGCTGCAGGGAGGATGCTCCTGGCACGGGGATCTCCGGGGTCTGGGATGAGTCCTTGCAAAGCTGGGACAATGATGTGTCCCAGGATTTTGCTGTTGGAGCTGTAGGATCCCTGTAATGGGAATAAAACCACCCTACAGGCCCCACAGGGAGGGATTTTTAGGAGCAGGGAAGCCAGAAAAAATGGGGGAAATGGGATCCAGTGGAAAGAGACAGAGGTCTGTCAGGAAAAGGTTTCCCACCCTCACTCAGCCCTCAGGGATCTTCAGAGCTGGGGGGCTCCAGACCTCCTTCCTTGAGCCAAATGAGGGAATTCCGGAGGATTCATGGCCCCGATCCAAGGGAAAGTGACAATGGATGTGTTAGGATGAGAAACACCTAAGAAAACCAGCTGAAAAACCAGCTCTGAGGTGTGGGATGGAGAGAGGGCCCCCGGAGAGCAGCCTGGCAGGGCCCCCCCACAGCGGAGTGTCCCGGGAGCGGGGCAGCCCCAGAGCAGCCCGGGATCCCAGAGCGGGATTTGGCTGGGAATGGGAGAGTCTCAGGAAGCCTGGGAATGCAGGGTGAGGATGGGACTCGCTGCAGGGGGACAGAGCGATGTGGGGTGACCCCGTGGGCTGAGGAGCTCTGGGGAGCCTGGTATGCCCCTGCGACCCCAAACCGTGATACGGGACTGGGATATGGGATTGGGATATGGGATTGGGTACGGGATTGGGATATGGGACTGGGATACAGGATACAGGATTGGGATATGGGACTGGGATATGGGATTGGGATATGGGATTGGGTATGGGATTGGGATATGGGACTGGGATATGGTATTGGGATGTGGGATTGGGATATGGGATTGGGATACAGGATTGGGATATGGGACTGGGATACAGGATTGGGATACAGGATACAGGATTGGGATACAGGATACAGGATTGGGATATGGGACTGGGATATGGGATTGAGATACAGGATTGGGATATGGGATTGAGATATGGGATTGGGATATTGGATTGGGATACAGGCTACAAGATTGGGATATGGGATTGGGGATATGGGATTGGGATACAGGATTGGGATATGGGATTGAGATGTGGGATTGGGATACAGGATTGGGATAAGGGACTGGAATATAGGATTGGGATACAGGATTGGGATATGGGACTGGGATATGGGATTGAGATATGGGATTGGGATATCAGATTGGGATACAGGATACAGGATTGGGATACGGGATACAGGATTGGGATATGGGATTGGGATATCGGATTGTGTTATGGCATTGAGACATGGGATTGGGATATCAGATTGGGATGTGGGACTGGGATATGGGATTGGGATACAGGATTGTGATACAAGACTGGGATATGGGATTGGGATGTGGGATTAGGATACAGGATTGGGATACGGGGTTGTGATATGGGATTGTGATTTGGGGTTGGGATTTGAGGTTGTGATCCAGGTTTCTCTGAGCACACACAATGCAGTCTGGAGGGGTGGACGAGCTCAATGCCAGAGTGACAGCGGGGTGGGGACAGCAGCAGGACATCGGAGTGACAGCGGGGTGGGGACAGCAGCAGGACACCGTGTCCCAGCAAGGACAGCCCCGCTGTCCCCCAGAGCCCCAGTGACCCCCGGGCTGCTGCTCCCCCTGGCTGGGAACACGCTGCAAACACGAGCACAGCCCCGCTTTGTTTCCTGTTTGATCAGAGCCCACTCTGGGGGTTTTGTCCCCAAAATCTCCTGGCAGGCTGCGGAGCCCGGAGCGCGTTCGGGAGCATGTGCCGGAGCTGGAGCGGGGTTAGCTGGGGCGAGGCTGCTGCTGCTGCTGCCTCGGGAGCTGCTCAGATACAGATACAGCCTGTTCCCACTCCCAGCACAGATATTTATAGATACAGATGTTTCTCCAGCAGCAGGGTTCAAGCTGGAGGTTTTCAAATTTTTTTTTAATTTTTTTTTCTCCCTGTCTTCCTTCCCATCCCTCCTTTGCTCTTCAAAGTGGTGCTGAAGGTAGAGACAGCAGCTCCGAGAGCAGCGGGAGGGCTGAGGAGCCAAACGCAGCTGCAGGGGGTTGCAAGTGAAGGTTGAGGTGTCCCCGTGTCCCTGTGCAGGGCCGGGGGCTCCTTCTCAGCACCCCCAAAGCCCCCCCGGCACCAGGGCCGGGTTTGGGGCGGGAGCTGCCTCCGGGTGCTGCAGCTGGAGCGCCCCAGGGAGCGATTCCAGCCCCTGAGGGATCCCCAGGGAGAGATTCCCGAGGGCAGGAGGGGCGGAGCGCGGGGCAGAGTCCCGGGGCACCCCCGATGTCTCACAGACCCCCCCCCGCTTGGAGCAGGGGCTGCCTGATCCCACAGAACAGGGATGTTTGGGGCTGGGCCCAAACAGGGTGGGGCAGGGCCTTTTGCTCCCCGCTGTGGGGTGGTTGTCCCCTCCCAGGGCTCCCTGTGTCCCCTCCGAGGGCTCCCTGTGTCCCCTCCCCGCTGTCCCCTCCGCTCCCCCTCCCCAGGGCAGGGCTCAGCCCTGGCACTGCCATCGCCACCCCTCAAACCCCTCCGGGCAGGGATTTTCCAGCCCGGCTCGGCTCATTCCTCCCATGGCTTCAAGCCCACCACCCCCAGCGCCTTCAAGGAACATTTTGGGAAGGAGAAAAGCCCCGGGAAATAAATCCGCTCCCCAGGGGAGCAGCGCCGGGCGTCGCTGCCTGCGGCCCGAGCGCTCTCTTTGGGGGCTGGGCAAGGGCTCTGCTGCACAATTAATTAATTATCCATGCCCTGTGCTCCGTCTGGGAGGCATTAACGGCTCCAGATGCGGATGGCGGAGCTCTGCGTGGCTCTGTAAACATGCTGCAAGTCCAATTTGGGTTTCCTCGGGTGCCTCATTTAAATGAATTATGTAAACGCTTTCCCCTCCTCTTTTGAGCGGGAGCCAGTCCGGCTGCTGCCCGATGTGTTAATCCCAGGAATAAAATAAAAAACAAGGGAGGCCATGCATTCAAGGGAATAAAAGGATGCTGGGGAGCCCCTGGAAGCACCGGGATCTCCGGGGCCGGGGTGGCACCTCTGTCCCCACCACCCAGACCTGGGTGGCGCTGAGGGGTCCTCCCTTCTCATGGTCCCAAACGCTTGGGAGGGTCCTGTGCCCAACCCTGGGGTTAAATCCAGTTTAATTTGGGAAGGCTGTGGTCACAGTCGCCTTCTGTGTCTGCTGCATGGCTTTACCTGGGCTCCTCAATGTCCCACGTCATCCTGAACCCCCCATCCATCCCTCTGGGGTGGCCCCCAGGGAGAGTAATTAGAGCAATTAAAGCCACCTGGGGAGATAACGGGGGTGTCCCAGCATGTCCCCGGTGTGATCCCACCTCCAGGCTGGAGCTGTGACTCGGGGCAGGGACAGGCAGGGAGGGCACCCAGCCCAGGGCGGTGTTTTCTGCTGAGCTGGAGGTGGCAGATGTTCGCTGATGAATTATTCACCCGGAAAATTATCATGGAAATAGAGGGGTTGGGTTGGAAAGGATCTTAAAGCTCACCCAGTTTTACTCCTTGCCATGGCAGGGACCCCTCCCACCGTCCCAGGTGCTCCCAGCCCCAGTGTCCAGCCTGGCCTTGGGCACTGCCAGGGATCATGGGGCAGCCACAGCTGCTCTGGCAATTCCATCCCAGCCCCTCCCCGCCCTGCCAGGGAACAATTCCCAATTCCCAATCTCCCACCCATGCCTGCCCTCTGGCAGTGGGAGCCATTCCCTGTGTCCTGTCCCTCCAGGCCTTGTCCCCAGTCCCTCTCCAGCTCTCCTGGAGCCCCTTCAGGCCCTGGAGGGGCTCTGAGCTCTCCCTGGAGCCTTCTCCTCTCCAGGGGAGCACCCCCAGCTCTCCCAGGAATGCTGCTGCTGCTGCTTGTGGTGACTTTCCCCTTTGGAGGTGCCAGTCCCCAGATAAAGGAAGTTTTCAGCCCCTCGTGGCTCTGTGCCCGTTGCCCTCTCCCAGATCTCTCGTGGCTCTTCCCTTTTCCATCAGCCCTGTGGTGCCCAGCCCCGGCCGGGGAGCCCCGGGGCAGTTCTGGGCACTGCAGGGGCTGGGGGTGCCACCTCCAGGGGACACGGGACACTCCTGCAGCCTCTGCTGGTACTCAGCCGCGGTGCCCAGCTGGCAGGGAGCTGCTTCCTTCCCTCCTCCCCTGCAGAACCCAGCCTGTTTGCACTCAGCTGTGGCTTGTGCTGGCTGAGCAGCAAATGCAGAACAGCCACACTCAGTGGAGAGTTCAGGACATTCCCAGAGAGGGAAATGGGGCTCAGACTGCCCGTGAGTCCCACTCACCTCAGGCTTAGTTCTGGGGGATTTTGTGCCACCAATCCATCTTCTTGTCTTTTTTTTTTGTTTGTTTTTTTTTGTTTGTTTGGGGTTTTGTTGTTGTTGTTGTTGGGGTTTTTTGGGGGGTTACAACGAGCAGGATGGGGTGCAGGATGGGATCACTGAGTGCAGACTTGGAGTCACTGGGTGCAGGATGGGATCACTGGGTGCAGGATGGGATCCCTGGGTGCAGGATGGGATCACTGGGTGCAGGATGGGGTCACTGGGTGCAGGATGGGATCCCTGGGTGCAGGATGGGGTCACTGGGTACAGGATGAGGTCACTGGGTGCTGGATCTGTGCCGGATCAGTGCCGGTGCCGGATAAAGATCCCTGGGTGCCCGATCAGTGCCGGATGGGTGCCGGGTCGGTGCCGGATGGGTGCCGGATCGGTGCCGGTGCGGGATAAGGGTCCCTGGGTGCCGAATCGGTGCCGAATCGGTGCCGGATCGGTGCCGGATCGGTGCCGGTGCGGGATAAGGATCCCTGGGTGCCGGATGGGTGCCGGATCGGTGCGGGATGGGTGCCGGATCGGTGCCGGATCGGCGCCGGTGCGGGATAAGGGTCCCTGGGTGCCGGATCGGTGCCGGTGCCGGTGCCGCTGTCGCACCGCGGGCTCGCAGCGCCATCGCGTGGCTGGAGCCGCCCCGCAGGGAACGGGATTGGGACTAGGAATGGGATTGGGACTAGGAATGGGATTGGGACTAGGAATGAGATTGGAACTAGGAATGGGATTGGGGTGCACCGCCAGGACGGGCTGCA
>VZRH01004248.1:827651-941150 GCA_013397555.1 Urocynchramus pylzowi | reverse complement strand
TTGTTTTTAAAAAAAAAAAAAAAAAAAAACAAACACAAAACCAAAACAAAAACACAATAAAACCCACAAAAAGCACACACACACAAAAAAAACAAAAACAAAAACAAAAAAATCCCTTCATTTTTGTATAAAATATCAAAAGCTTTAAGCAAAAGCTCACATTCAAGCATTCCATTTTATCGCCACTACAGTAATGATGCATAAGATACCCTGTTTATAATCCTACCTCCTCTTATACAAGGCCCTCTTTTATCTGTCTTATGCACTTCAGGGGACAGAAATTGATCTGTGATCCTGAACAAGCCATTCTAATTGCTTGTCTGTCCAGAGCTGAATTTAAGGCATTGCTGCCTTGATAAACAGGAATCCCTTTACTCTCCCTCAGAAATCCCCAATATAATTATGGAAGATTCAATTCTTCATGCATTTTTCCCTAGGCAATGACCTGCTTTGCTAGTATGTCAAAATCAACTGCAAATTTTTATCCAGAGGATAGCAAAGTTGCCTTATCTTTTCCAAACAAATGCAACTGAGAATTGGGAAACAACAACAAAAAACAAAACAAAAAAAAAAAAAAAAAAAACCCAAAAAAAAAAAAAAAAAAAACCCAAAAAAAAAAAAAAAAAAAACCCAAAAAAAAAAAAAAAAAAAACCCAAAAAAAAAAAAAAAAAAAACCAAAAAAAACCAAAAAAAAAAAAAAACACAAAAAAAACCCCCACCACCTTGTTCCTTTAATTGTTCACTATTTTAGCATGAAGTTTCACACAGGGGAGCCTTGAAACTTCTTCCATGTTCATACCCTTCAATTCAATTAAGGCTCTAAGCTAAAGCAAAGAACTAGCAAGAATCAGATACTATTGCTACTGATAATGTATCTCCCAAAAATTAATGGCATATAAACAATTCAAGTAGCCTTTTTGTTATAAGATTCCCCTTCTGAAGCAGGTTAGTTTGCCTAGGAGATGACAAAATTATTTATGAATTCCTGACTGACTTTCTTCAGTCCTTGATTTAAAATAGGCCACTGGATTTAGGCACTTGAGGTGCAGAAGAGTACTTATATTTTCTAAATGGCCTTCTGTAGTCTGAAGAGATCAATGGCATACATTTTACTTGCATTGCCTGCATTTGGAGCCTAGGGGGAAAACAAAAGCACAAATAATGGATTCATTTAGATGGAATTTAGGATTATAGTCTGAGGATTTCAGACATGTTTGGAGGATGTGTGAGAGGTCATATAAAGATCCAACAATGTGCAGGATTTCTTGTATGTTCAAAGTATTGGCTGCCAAATGTGGGACTTCAGATAAAATGGAATTTCGGCTTAAAATCACTAGTGTAAAAGGAAGAATCATCATCCTGATCCCAAGGCTTAAGGAATAAATAAAAAATAGACAATAGGAAACTAGAACAATATTTTATTGACAAATTAAACACATGCATGTTACTTTTATACTGATACACATTCATGTACTACTCAATAAAGAACTCTGCAATGCCTGTTCTGACCCAGAGAAAGAAAAAACCCACATAAGATGAAAAAACACTCAAAAAAATGTATAACAAATCCTATCCCCTGAAACCCATGAAAATACCTAAGTCTGCTGAAAATATGTGAAGTAGATTTCATTATCAAGAAAGATATTGAAATAATTGACATAGTGTACTTCAAGACCTCTATTTTTCTCAGATGTGTTGTTTAATTAAATAACCATTTTAAAAAAAAGAAACATTGATAGTATTGTCTGTATACATTTTGGATGATTGGACTAAAAAAGGTGTCAAATTCTCACCTTCTATCAGGGCAAGTCAGGTAGCAGCTGTCACTCATGTATCTACATACAGATCCTCTCAACAGGGATTTTAAAAAGCAGATAGCTTTATCTTCTCTCACTTTTCACTCTCCAACATTGATTGGGATCAAACAGAGAACGTTCCCAGGGAAGAACTCTGAATGGACTTGAAAGCAATGATACATTGGCAAGCTGGTTTGTTCATCATCTTCTCCCAGAAACCGTTGAGTCACAGAATATCTCGAAGTGTGAAGTGGGAGGAACCTTCTCCTTCTGCAAATCTCCTACCTCCTGCTTAGGACAGCAGTGAGGGTCCTATAGCTCATGCAAGTTTCTTCTACAGGAGCATTGTATAAAAGTAATTCACTTCTAGTGAAAAAGCTGGCTCCTAGATTTTACTGCACCTCCTTAGTATGTCTATGCTGCCTGACCTCATTAATCTTGTTTTTCATGGTCACTGTACTGTGCAGTTATTCCATTAACATATTGTAGTGCTGCCTGAGGCTTCTTTAATGTATGTTCTATTTTATAGTTGCCTAATTTATTTAGGCATTTGTAGTGCACTGACCACTGTAGGGTTTTCCTTTCTATGGGCAAATGAGGAAAGCATATGGCATGGAACCATGACAAGCTATTCAGTGTGTTTGTGGGAAGCCTGGTAAAAGGGCATGGGTACTTCAGCACAGAAATTCAACACACCAGCTCAATAAAAATAAAAGGATCAACTGTTTTCCACATGTGGAGCCCTTTATATGCATTTAAGTCTATGCATATTCTGTGCTGAAGGAAGGGAAGAGAGAAGGTACCTACAGCCTATAATAGGTATTTATACTCCCAACAAATTTGGGATCCAACTCAAGCAGTAGATGTCACAGAGCTCAGAAGCAGAGCTCTGTTATGTGGCAATGCATGGAGCAACGCTCAATTCAATCACTGTACATTTTGGTTTCTGTTATTTTTAGGGGGAACAGTAGAACTGGCCAGATTCAGCAAACAAGATAAAAAGCTATGACAAGGTGCTAACAGAAATAGGACTTTTTCCATGAGATCATGTCTTCTGTATTTTTCTGTATTTTACATATATACATACATTTCCTTGCTTGGAAGTAAAGTTCCTAATTTTTTTATCCTTATTTGCTTACTAAATGTACATGGTCTGTTTCTTTAGGAACACAAAAAATCTCAAGATGTCAACTGACAAAACTTAAAAAGCATAAGACAGCTCTTTGTAAACTACACTTAGGTTTAATACATGTTGGTGAAAGTTGAGAATCACATGTAAATGATTTTGATTTGCAAGAGTACATCATCATAATCTATTATTTAAAATGTTTTTGCTATTGCATTGTTTCATATCCAGTCCTTAACAGCATCTTAGTTTTATTATTAACTGTGCTTAGCTGAACAAAAGAGGAGAGAAAGCATGATGTGTTACTGTTTCATCCTTTCATCAGTGTTTAAATTATATTCCATACTTAATGGATAGTCATCAAACAGTACCTGTAGTACATTCTGAGTTGTTTTCCTTGTTTGAAGAAAAATATTATGGACTTTTGATGACAATTTTCAGAAAATGCTGGTGTCTCTGGGTGCCAGATTTGAGACCCTTTCTTTAACAGCTGTTCCCATTGTTTCTGTGAGTAGAGTTTACGCACTAAAGAGTCAGCAGGACAGTAACAGTAAAATCACTTACTCTGAGTCTAGGAAAAGTAGAGATCAGGCAGTGCCTTTTGCTTAAGCCTTAAAACATACACATATCTCCAAAGTAAGCCAGGACAGCACTGCTCAAAACAATGAAAATCCAGCCCAAGCTTGCCCTAAGTACCTGTCACCCCTTTGTCACTCTCATTGCATGTTCAGTTGCTGCATGCACAGGGAAGGCACGCTTTCAAACAAGGGAGCAGCTACCCCCTCTCAGCCCTGCCTTGACCATTTGTCCCTCATTAATGGCATAAGACAAGGCAATTGTGAAAACACAGCTTCAGCTTCGTACCGCTAGAAGGGCAAGAATACTCTGAAAGGCTCAAAAGCTTGTTCAAATTGTTTTATGGCAACAAAGTAGCCTTTGGAACCATTTGCATTACAAAGAGTGAAAGTTTATTGTTAAACCAGTTATTGTTTCTGAGCCATGGGGGATATCTGAACTGAGAGAGAAGAGCTGGAGCCAGATGGAGGAGGGAGTTGCTTACTAGTGTGTTGCCTTCATGGCATCTTAGGCAATGCAAAGATCAGATATTTGCTGGGGAGAGGAGAGCCCTGAAATCTTCAAGACTTATTTATTTACAAGTGCTGCTCAGCCTGGTGCTGAGCACAGGCTGTCAAAGGAAAGGGGACACTATGGAAATATGAGAGGGGGGATGTAGAAGTATTACCTTTCCTCCCCCGATGCATTTTCTTATGCAGTACCCCACATAACTTCATTCTCCTACATGATTCTGACTTCAGTTCTAGGTGCAACTTCTGGAGGTGAGGAAATACTGAGAAAGTGTTGAAAGACAGAAAGTAGTGTTTACACCTTGTATGTCCTGAGGGAACTGAGTTCATCTTCTCATGGCTGTAAAACCTGGGTGCACACCACTCTGCTGTGAAGCACCTACACCATAGGATCGTATGGACATAGTTTTGCTGGAGGACTCATCTTTCCACTGATTCTGGTCGAGAGAGAGAACACATTTTCTTGGGAAGAAGCTCCTGAAAGAATATAAAAACTAATCTTGTGTAATGCTCAGAGAAAGCACATTTCTGCTGTACATGTAGCTCCCCTAACATGAATAACCAGATCTCCAGAGCAAATCAGCCAGTCCATCATGCCTTCTGTACTTCCAGTGTGAGACAGATTCTGGATCATCAGAGAGCCCAAATATAACCACTTGTCCCACTGATAGGAACAGATCAGCTTTAAGTCCCTGACTATAGGTGTAGAAGTGTATTCTTGTAACAGGAGAATGTTTTTTATTCAGAAACTGATGTCCAGAAATTACATGAGTGCTGGCTGATCAAGTACAAAACTGCTATTTGCAAGTTTGAATACTTGCCATATACTTCTGCTGAGAGGACACATCATGAATAAAATTACTTCTTATTCCAGCAAAATTACGTCTTAGTCCTGCTTCCAAACAAGCTGAAAGAACCTTATTAGAGCAACAAGTAACAACTTCAGCTCCAGATAGGATATAGAGAAACTAAGCCTGTGATGAAACACAGGAAAACCTGTATGACTGCATACACTGCACAAAGTAAATTAAGAATTTGTACCTCAGTCACATAATGCAGTTGCTCATAGTAGGAAACAGACAACAATACTGTGTTCACTGAAGCTTTAGGAAGACATTATTTTCACTCTGCTTACAACAGACAGTTGCTATCAATAGCCTAAAGGAAATTGTAGGTGTTAGCAAGCCTCACCATTGTGGATTGAACTGCCAGTTTTGTGTCACAGTAAGGTTGTACATGCTTGCCTGCACACCTAAATGTCAAACTCCTTACATGCATTTCAACTCAACTGGGTCATGTTAATGAAATCTTCAGAAGTGTGTCTTCAGGTATTCTCCCAGCCAAACCAGCTTCAATCTAAGTCTTTCCTCAGCTGCATTCTCAGTAACAATACATCTGTACTTTCCTCTTACCCTCAGTGTTGTTAGAACTCTGGCTTGATGGTCTGAGATAAAATGTGATACACATACATTCACATGCAAAACAATACCAGCTCTTACTTCATGAATGTCAGAGTATTTCTTTGGAAACTTGAGTTGCTTATTTCCTGTCTGAGCTTTGTGGAGGTTTCTCACAGTGTGACTTGGGGTGAGTGAGTGATACTCCATGCAACAAATATATGCCCAGATCATTGGTATATTTGCAGACACCAACATGCCTGTGCCCAAAAAGAAAGAACTTAGAACAAGTTCTATCTCTATTTGCATGGACTTTTTTTTTAATTCTCTTTCACCTGAAGTTAAGCAGTACCAAAATAAAAGCTGTATTGGCGGTGGAACCTAATTCAGAAATAAAGCATGTAACTACTTTCATGACATGCTATTATTTTGTATCATCTTTCAGGTACTGAATGATTAAGCATGAATTTAGGCATTCATACAGTATTTGCCAAAATTATTTTCATATTGTTTTCTCTCTCTTACATCCAGTACATAAAGTAATTTCTGACCTGTACAAATGGCATACAAAAATATTCTTTCCTGCCTTTTCCAAAGTTTAATCTGACAATCAAAGATGGCAACAGCATAGATAAGCACAAATGTCAGCCAGCTGCAGATTACCACAGACATGTCTCATGGAGAAGGTGGTAACACTTTTTTAGGAAGAAAAGTTGATATAGACTAATGTTTTCTTTCAAGCATATGTGTTCTTAAGAGTTTTGTATTTCTCAGCTTAAAACAAAATAAAACAACTGCTGCTAACGTGAAGACAAGCTTCAAGTGACCCTTTGTTTTTCTAGGTCACAGTTTGCTATTTTGACATAACGCGTGCACGCATATCTGCTCTCACATGCAGAGGCAAACTTTCTAAATACTAGCAGATTTACTAAGTGCTCAAGTGCTGTTGTTACAAAGACTGTTTTCTAAGACAGAAGGAATATTTCAAGAAAAATGTAATGATTTTTCTTAAACTACACTGAAATTTTTCCCCCAGAGGCCAAGCACAGGGAAAGCATGGAAAGAGAAAAAATAAGGACTGCTCTTTGGGAAGGGGTGGCTAGCTTCCAAGGGCATAAAGGAATACATGTCACAGCAGCTGCAAATGCTTGAAGTGGGATTCAAACACATCAACCACAACCCTCATGGTGATTAAGGAATAAGTTAACTCTCTGTAGAAAGATCTATTATTTATAATGTGCAGTGCTCAGCACTGTACAACCAAGGAGAGAAGCACCAAGTCAGCTCCTTTTCTCCACTCTGACATTTATCAGTAGCTCTTGGATCGTTCCAAGCTCACACTGCACTTGAGGCTTAGACACCTGGTTATACCAGCTTTCTTAATCATGCATTTTAAATGTATTCCTCCTCTGATTTTATACTTTCAAACCAGTTCAGCTATCACCTGATTGCAGTTTACACACAACCCTAATCAACATATTACAGCTTGGGAACTGCTGTGCCATGTCATTCCATTTAAAGGAAATGAGCTGTTCTTGTAATGCATCCAATTGCCTGATCACACAAAAAAGTTAAACTCTTAAAGAAAAAAAAGGGAAAAAAAGAGCAAATATTAAACACTTTTTGAACTGTGCAGCCATATGAGGTTAAGCATTTCCCACCCCCTGCATAATGCTGTTCACATTGTGCTTCCCACTACCTGGAATCCCTGGGTTGGTGAGACAGGATCTTGAAGCCACTGACATTGGCTTTCAGTACATTCCTTATTTCCAAGTAAATATTCTGCAAGCGTGTGATTTTTTGGCACTGCCTTAACTATTGTGGCATTGCCCTGAAGGACAAACTAACCCAGTTTATAATAAGTGTATTTAATAGTGCAGAGCTCTATAGCTTGTCTAGTAGGACTTTATCCATGGCTTTGTAAATGATTTCAAAATCAAGTAGCAAACCAAAGGGAATTTATTTGTTGGCTATTTTTTTTAGTAATAATTTGCATGTTGCTTTGCAGATTGTTTTTTTCTTTTTGTGAAGTATACACGTTTATTTAAATGTAAGCATATTTGTGAAGGCACCAGATTTAATTTTTGGTTTTGAATCAGAGTTTGAATCAGTAAGTTCCTGTTTAAATAAAGATTTTTATATTGAGCTTGCTCAAAATATGTACAGCCACACAGAAACCCCATCTACTATGGCAAGATCATAAATGCTGTTTCAGAGGGAGGTAATTTCAACTTCTGAAGTCTATGTCCAGTGCATTTGTTGTATTTTATGTAAATGGCAATACACAACAGAAGGGAGATTCAAATGTTTAATGTCAAATACTTAGCTGTGTTTTTAGTAAAGGACTTCAGTTTCAGTTTGTGTACTAATAATGGAACATGCTTTCAATACATCTGGTACTGTGTCAGTGTTTTAACACAGTAAGAAAACTTCAGGAAGTCTTCAGGAAGAAACTAGCCCTGAAATTATTCAACATGGACAAAAATTACCCAAACTGTTCAAAGGGTTTCATAACAAAACCAAAACCATGCCCATTTTTGTTCTATAATAATTTTTTGGACTGGGCATGCTGTAAGGTCTATATGCTTCTTTCAAAGACTCCACACTGGATTTTTGATGTGTTTCTTGTCACCCATTGCATAACCAAATGATGGAAAAACTGTGGTTTCCAGTTTATGCAAAATCTAGTGACTTTGAAAAATTATGACACCAAGACTCCAAAAATTGGCCCAGGATCAGTCTCCAAGTACAGAGTATTAAAGACCAGCATACTGGTTCTTGCTGAATACAAATTTCCCTCCCTTCCTATTCCTGGTGAACGACAGATAGTGATTTTGGAATCCAAGTTAAAGCCATTAAATATCATGTGTGTCACAGTAATCTTTTTTCCAACCATTTTGTTCTGGTGGTAATGCTGTTCCAATTCCCACAATAATCCTGTATTTTTGTGTCAGTTCTGGAGCATGGACAATGAGCTAACCCCAAAGAACACGAAAGTACAAGTTTGAATACGCACATCACTCTCTATTTTTGGTCATTGATATTCTTTAAAACAGTAAAGAATAGTTTTTTAGCATATTCATCTACAAAAACAAAAGAATGAAACTGTTATTTAGATTACACAAAGTCAAAAAGATATATTAAATTGTCCCAATGTATGCAATTCTGTGTTGTGTATGCAAGACTTTGAATGGGATTTCTAAGGACTATTGGAAAACTGCTGAAAGACACTACAAATCCAGAATGGATGAGGCCAGTAAATCAAGGGGAAATAGATGTTTTCCTTGCAGACTCACCTTTGATGAACTAACATATAACTTTGATGTAATTATATTGGCCTAAGTATGGTCCTGAAAATTGAAAGTGTTCCTCTTGCTAAGTGAGCATGGAGACTTTGCCTCTCTCTGCAAACACAACCACTTGGCAATTGCAGTATCAGAGCTCTGAGGCTCAAAAACTTGGTAATGGTTATGGAGACAGTAAATAAGATGAGAATTTGTTTACCCAGTATAATTGGATTTTTAAGGAAGAACTGGTGCTCAGGAGACAAGTGTCTGGACCAGGGCAACATGCTAAGTGGCCCACCCTCTGATAAAGCTGATAATGCCAGCATAGCCCCACTCAGCCAGACAAAGCTTCACAAAATCCTAATTTTGCCTCATCAGCAAGATATTATTTATGTCAGGACACAGACAGTAGAAAGGTGGTACACAGGTGGAAAGTGGGTGAATCAAAGTTGAGGAGATACAAGAGAAAGTGTTGTAGGAGTTGTTGAAGGAGTCACTCCTCCTTCTTGAGGTTAAGATTATCTGGAGTCATGAATTTTCAGTTGTTTATAGGTGCATATTACTATTTGGTTCAAATATTTACTAGACCCCATCAAATAATCAAGCAAGTAAAAATTGTAGCTGTTGTTTTCAAAGCTGATTACAGAGGACAGATATTGCTTGTTAATCTTTCCCATTCCTTGATTATACATTTAGAATATATACTCCTGTATCTCTTTTCAGAGCAGATGCTGAAACCACAGGATGTCATTTTAATCCTCATTTACTGTCACAGCTATGGATACAACTGGTTTTATTCCAGGCAAAGCACAGCCAACTGCAGTATGTCTACTTGGGCTAGCTGTCATCTAAGCAAATAATGTTCTACCTGACCCATGCACAAAATAGATCTCTCTCCTCTAGATATTAAGCTGATAGTCTCTTATCACCTTACATGATGGGAGAGGTAAGGGAAAGATTAGGAAAAAACTGTTTTAGCCAAGTTTTTGTAGCAGACCACAAAATGTGGAGCTTATGTGACTTGGATAGAGCCAGACTTTGACCTTGGCCAGCATGGAAACACAGCTAATGCCAGAGTTGCAGATGACACTAGCGCTTTAACTGTGAACCCAGTATAAGGAAAAGAAAAAAAAAAGAAAAAGAACACTCTTGAATTTGACAGAAAGTCTCAGCCCCCAAACTGCAGTAAGATTCAAGTGTGCTGAAACAGCTTCTCTATGTAGTTGATAGAGAGGAACTTGTATGATGGCAAGTAAGAGTGCAAGCACATTTAAAGCATTTGCTTCAGTTTGTAAAGGAAACCTAAAGAACGTACTTCTTGCGTTCAAGCCTTTAAAGAAAATATTTATGGCATATGGCTACAAATGGGTAGCATATTTTAAAGTATTTCTTAAAATAACAAGGGAGAAGCAGCAGAAGTTTAATTTATTGCTCATTAATTAACAGGGCCCTGGAAATAAAAGTGTTTGCTAACAAGTAATTAAAAACATATAAGCTGAACTCTTTTTTGAGTTTCAAGTATTTCTTCAATTTAAAACTATCTGATTAAAGAGATGACAAGCTGTATTAGAGCATCCCAGCTAAAACTGCGAGATTCACAGAAAGAAGAAATCTTTACTCTTTTGAGCACTGGAGGATGTCTATCAGCCAGCAGCATGTGTGAGATCTTTCTGCTCCTACAGGTGTTCACAGGGTATGTTTCCCACAACAGCTGGCCAAAAGGGCTGAAAGCACCCCCAAACCTCCTGTGAGCCCACATTTCTGCATAAACACAAGCTGCACACACATGCACACCTGGCAGGTGCACACCTGCCCTCACACACCACACGATTTGGCACTTGTTTGGTTTATCATCACAAACCAGCTCAGGATGGTGTGGGGAGTGAGCTGTGGAAGCACTGCCTGAGGTCCCCAGACAAGGGGCTCCTTTTTGTGTAGTCTGCCAGGCAACAGAGCTGGCAGCTGCTCCTTCAAGGGCAGCAGCCCTGTGCAAACACCCGCTTACGAGCCCCACATACCCTGGGCGTTAGTCACAGTGTGCCGTGGGCTGGCATGTGTTCACACAAGCTGCATGAAAGTCAACAAATGCATGAAAGCCCTGCCCCTTGCTCTGGAGGGAATGTATCCCAACGGGGAGATCCATTTGCCATGGGAGAGGAGGGACTGCAGGACAGGTGCCAAGCTCCCTTTGGCCGTCCGGGGTGGCACTAGCTGCCATTGCCGAGCGCTCCCTGCTGAGCGCTCCTGCGGAAGGGCTGGTCCTGAAGCCATCCGTGCCCTCCAGCTCCAGCCCAGCCCTCAGTCCTTTGGGGGAGAGCTGTGGGCTAAACACAGAGCACTGCTTCAAGAAATTCCCAAGGGCCAAATCAAAGAAGAAAGGGATATTTCTGCTCAATTTTCCCCATACTATTCATTGTTCAGAGGCAGCATGGTACACTTGCTCCGTGAAATCACCACCTACACCCTGAGCCTTTTTCCTTGTTTCATCTCAGTCCCATCAGCATTGCTCTTTATCCTTTCCATTGTGGACCACTTAACATTTCATGGACCAATCTGCAGCAAAAAAAGAAACTTGAATTTCTTATAAGGTCAGCTCAGTCCCCCAGAATTTTTTCTTCTATTGTAAATCAATGATCACTGAAGACCCTGGAATAAAAAATGTCCAAGAGATTCTTTGCAATCTTCTATTGGTGCAGGGTATTTCCTAGATAAGATTTCTCCTGAGAAAAAAAGATACAAACCAGTAACATAAATTAATTTACAACAGACAATTTATTAAAGCAACAACAAGCCATTGGAACCCTTTCATGAGCCTCCATGACTCATGTCTAAACAAGCTAATAAAGTGATTCATCCTGCAGGAGAGTTGTGTTTAAATATGCTGCTGCTGTCACACTTCCAGCCCCAGAACAGCCACTCCAATGGCTTTTCTCATCCTAAGAGACACCAGTCATCCAGAAAAGGGGCAATACAAGTTCCTTTACACTTGCAAGCTTGACAGCAAGCAGACTGACACTACAAGGCTGATGGATAAAACTAAATAAAAAGGATGCCCTTTACAACTGCTCTAGGTGATGGTGAGGGGGGAGGAGGAAGAGGGCAAAGGTAACTGGGCTCACTCCTATGCTTGTATTTGGATAAGCCTCTGGTCTCTACAATTCACAGATCCCTGTGAAACCATTCCACAAATACTTAGAAGGATGTCATCCAATAGACTTTATTTAGTCATGGAGACATTTAATAATTAGTAACAATACCACAGATGGAAAATCTATAGCCAAAACATAAATTTTTTTAGACATATGTATAATTTGCAAGAGATGGAGAGATGATACTTATTTTATCTCTCTTGATAAAAAGACAAAGAAAAAGAAAGCTAAAAATACTTAAAGTAGTACCAGCACTGATTTCATATAGTTTTAAAATATTCCTATGTTTTCTTCAGTATCTGTAAAGAGACACATTTCCTGTAACTTTTCTGAGTATATTACTTTAGAGCAGGAGCAGGGAAGAATGACTGCATGCTCAACAGTACCAAAACTATGTTGTTTCAGCATAACATTGATTAATTTTTTGACCCTTCGGTCTCTCTGACCCAGTTCTGAGAAGCTTATTGCTGTTGTCAGGTCAGAACTTGCTTCAAAAAGCCAAGTGTTAACTTCCCACTTATAGATTATGCTGGCAGGAATCTGTCTGCTTATGTAGCATATGTCTTTGTCCTTGGTCTGCATTGTTTCTGTAGTTCTCTAGTGCAGAAAATTACAAGAAATTACCTTACAACACAACTTATAGATTACATAATCAGTGGAATAAAAATTCATAGCTGATTAGTTCTTCAGTGGACAGATAACAGAAAAAAAATGTTTTCTGAGAAATAGATTAAGTGATCTATTGCAAAAAAAATATACAAAAGTATAGAACCCATAGAAATTATAAGGTTTGGTAAATAGGATGGATAATCAAAGGCCCCTGGAATTCTAATATGCACTGGATAAGCTTGACCTAAACACAAGCTTATTTGTTAAAGGAACTAAAACAGCACTGAAGGTGGTAAAAGAAACCCTGTGCAGTCTGTGTGTTGTGGAAATTGAACCTTTAGCCTGTATGCAATATTGTGAAGGAAAAACACATTTGTAGAGTTTGCCTTATAAATGGATGCATCAACTGTAAATACTTGAAGTTTATCTCAAAAGGCAAGAGAGTGAGTGATGTAGGCACAGGTAAAGTCAAGTAGCCTGTATTTTAGAGATAACAAATACAGTTTTATGTTATATAGAGTAACAACACCCATATATAGAGTAACCACCACCCCCAAAAACCCCACATCTAAGAAGCATGGTGCCAATCAAGCCATTGCTTTCCAGAGGGAGATCTCTGCATTCTCAGATACACCAAGCTCTTTTTAGTAGTGCTTCAATTTGGATCCCAGAAACTGAGGCACTTATCAAAGTTGCAAATGTTATTGAAACACAGAGTGTGTTTAGTTCCATGTTTTGTATATGCTTTTTTCCCCCTTGCAGGCCAAAGAGGTTTCTGTAGATGTGTTGTCATTAAAATAGTTACAGTGTTATTTGGAAAACTAGATTGTTTTATACAAAACAATTCCCTATCAGAGATGTATCTATCAAAGTAATGAATGCTACTGATAAGTTAAATACAACACTAGTCAGTTTAGCTTGTGATTCTATATTCAGCTTTACTTATATCTATTTTCTGCATCAATTTAAGTAAAACATTGTTGCCTTTAGGAATTTGTACTTTCTTCAAGCCTAAAAGTGAAGGAACTGGTTTTTTGCAATTACTTCTGAGGGAAATCTGAAAATTAGGCTGCTGTACAGGGAGTTGCATAGCAAAATAGAATTTCAGAGAGCACAGACCAGAAAAAAAGGCCAATGAATTTACCTGAGATTCAACAGTACATCTCTCTGTACCATAGTAGTCTTACTAAAGGATTTAATGAGCTCCTTGGACCCAGGAGTGAGATCATGCCAGATACAAAGTAAAAGCTGTTATTCTCTTCCAGAATTGCAATCTGTTCTGTCAGTGCTTTGCTTTCAGCTCCCCTGTGTCCCTTCTTCCTTCTATGTACAGTTTTTCATTGTTAGGCTCAAGTGCAGGTTCTGCTTAACCTGATCTCACTGAGAAAGTTGTGCCAAGTCAGCCCTTTCAGCTTTCATGTCTTTGGCCAAGCTCATGAGCAGATCGGCTTGCTTGTATTTCCCCCCAGGGATTTTGCTTACAATGGAGACCTAAAGAGCTCATTTCTGAGGGGCATCCTTGCAAAGACAGTTGCTGCCTGACACAGCTGTTACAGGACGCCAAGGAAATCACACCATGAAAATAATACTGCCACCTCTGGGTATGTAACAAATATATCATTCACGCAGGGTTACAGGCTTGATGGAATGGCACATAGGGGAAATTTTAAAGTCCACCTAGACTGTAAAAACATGCCCTCTTCAGAAAGCAGGGCAGATCTGCATCTGTGTGCCTTGTGGCAGGGTAGGATGGGAAAGGCAGAAAACAATAAAATGGAAAAATAATAGCCCTCTTTAAAAAAAAAATGAACTTTATACCCCATATGGAAGTGGATCATTGCACTGCCCTCACTGGGGCCTCTCTCTCCTCTGTTTGTTCTGAAGTCATCTACAGAGAGCAGGGAAAGGACTGGGTTAGCTAAGTGTGGCATGCTCCACGCTGTCTTGGGAGCATTACTAATCTCATAATAATACCAACTGCAAGGCATCCCTCAGTGTAAGAGGGCAGGGAGCTAAAACAAAGGGAAGAAGAATTACTAGCACAAGATTGAGACAACAAAACGAGAAATGAAAGAGGATCAAGAGGCAGAAAAACCACAAAAAGAGAGAAATAGTAGATGAGAAAGGGTGCAAAGATAGGCACAAGCAAACAAACAGAATTTTACACCAGATTAAAGAGCTCATGATATGCCAAAGGGCCCCCTGATCTTTTGGCACCTTTTTGATGACAGTAGGACTAGTCCCCAGTTCTTTTGGCACCTTTCCAATGACAGTAGGACTAACTACTGTGTCACATCAGTGCTGAGCTGCAAGCAGTCATCTCACACTGACTTTTAATCACTGACACCTCAGATTGAGAATGGCACAGCAAGAGAGCACCAAGAGGTCTGCATATCATCCAGTGGCCATCCAAGGACTTATTCACCTTCCTCTGGTGAATTTACAGAGCAGCTGCTCTATAAGGCCCCAGTGCCTAAGTATGAATAATACAGTTTTAGCAATACTGCTCAGTGTTGAGGAAGATTGCCATGCATGTCCTTAGCTGTGAACACTAAGGAGATGAAAGAGCTGTTCTGCTTGACCTTTAATGCAGAGAAGAGAGAATTTTGGAAAGTAAAGAGTGATTATTTGTTCATCCTATTTTACAGCCTACACAATGCTTTTCCAGCCATGCAGCTGTGTTTGACTGTCAGAGAGAGAAGCTCTCAGACTTTACTCTAGCACTTTGTATACCTAAGGGAATGCAATGTTGGCCTCCATGTTGCAAATAAATGTCTGAAAAAGAAATTACCAAAGATTGCTTCCTCTTCCTTTGTTTCCTCCTAAGTGACACATTTAAAAAAAATATTGGGCAATATATACACTTTCTCCCTATTCTGGTTATCATCGCTTAGGATCCTGCAGAAGTTTTGGCAATTTAGGAAAGGAGGAAAAGTCTCACATATAACAACCAGCCTGTACAGAAATAAACTTTTTCCCACATATGTGCTGGGTTTTACACTTACCCAGAAAGATATTGGCACCTCCTTTGGGCTGAAAGAAGTGAGTTTCTGGTCTTGGAGATCATTCCCTTGGATGGCAAAAAATAAGCTTTATCTAAATGTTTATGTGCATTGAATTTTGTTGGAAAAACTGCAGGAAAGAAACACACTGAGAATTCTTCTCTGTTTGTTTTACTGAGCTTCGTAGCATGAGTTTCATAAATATCATGTAGGAAAACAAACCAGCAACTTTTTAATTTTGTGCATAGTGAAAATCCTGCTGTGGCCTGCAGAAAACCAGACAAACAGATGAATGGAAGTCTAAAACATAGCATACATCAAAACCACATCTTTTCATGATTTGAGATTTGGAATGCTCAATACCACCCCAACTCAAACCTCAGAGATAGAGTTAGCAGTGTTACTAATTGATTAAACAGGGCACTGAGAAACAAGGTCAATTTACCATTTAGAACAGCAGACTAGGAAGTAGGTAAACCATTGATAATGCCATATCTTAAATTTCTGTAAACCAAGGATTTTGAAACTCATTTTTGTGACAAATTAATTGAGCCTGCTTTTCATAAAATGTTTGTCAATGAAAATAAGTCCTTTTGAATGATTCTTAATGGAACACTTATTTTAAGAGTTAAATCTGTCCTTTCCATGTCTAAACTCTGTAATGTTATAAAGACCTTCATAATTTAGTTTCCAAATAAGCACTGAATCAAGCCTTGCAGTCTCTTAGTCACAAGTTGTCTCCAATTTCCAAAAGAAATTAAGGTAATGAAACTATTTGCAGGGAGATGAGTAGCAGGAGAAGGTTTTAAATTAGAAGAGTCAGAAACATCTTAACAATTTTTATGCTACATTAATCTGGAAAATTATTTCTATGCCTGTCACACTTAACTTATAGGGAAAGCTTCAATGCATATCTAACGTAACCATAGTTTTAAAAACAGCTTTAAAAACAGAAGTAAAATGAAAGAGCTCATGAGCAGTCATTATTAATCATTTTACTAAATAATAAATATATAATTTCATTTCAAGGCTGGTATTTTTCATATTGAATAGGACATATAATATTTTGAAATTGAAAAAAATGAATATATCTAGATTTTCTACCTATACTATTGCTCAGGAGAGCCAAGATTTGATCTCCATTTGTGTGTGAAGAAAATGAGGAATTATATCTGTAAACAGGCATGCCTCTATATATGAATATATATGAATATTGTCAATTGAATAGATTCATTCTCATGACTAAGAATTTCTGGTTTAAGCATCGTGAGATATACCTACCATAAACAGCTTATAACAAGAACTGTTCCACCTGGATAGGAGAGAAAAAGAAGATGAGATGCCAGATACTGATAATGGGTGTGTTTTAAACCTCAAGAGACCTTAGCACACTAGACATGACTTTAGCCAGAATGCCACAACTAACAGCCCTGCTCTAAATGAAGATGCCCTGGTCTTCTAATATCTCCCCTTTTGGGTCATCCAAATGACTTTGTCTGTAGTACCACATTGCTGGATGAAAAGGAAGAGTACAATTTTATTAACTTAGTCATCTACGTGATGTGTCAGTTCCATGTAGAAACTTCTCTGCATAATTTCCCTGACCAATTATTAGTCAGAGCTGAACAAAATATCTTGTAAACAGCTATGGTTCAAGTGAAAACCTGCTTCTGTTGTCAGCTGTCTGGATGAAGTGAAGGTCATGATATTTGCTGTCCTTGCTTGCTTGCTTGCAGAAGAAAAGAGGACACCACTACATGTGAGCTGGCTTATGTTAGTGCAAGAGGGTCATGGCAAAAATCACCTCCAGCCTGTTGAAAACACTGTAACTCTGTATTATGGATTAAATATATGACTGGGGCTGTCTTGCCAACATTTCACTGATTTCAACAGAGCTATGATGATCTATGCCATGAAAAGTCAAACTTTTTGGACTGTCATAGCCAAAATTATGTGCACGTACACAAAGGAAATTTTTAAAAAGTTTTAAAAATTTTAAAAAAATAAACACATGAAATTTCAAATGATCTAATTTGGATTAAATTCAGAAATACTTTCCTCCACTTTGTGGTGCATATAGAGGATATTTTCCTGGTCTCCACATGTTTTCTGATGAGGAGCTGCCTCATCTCACATTTAACCTTGAATGGGTGACAGTCTTACCCTGATTGATTACCCCGTGGTCAGCTTGAAACACAAGATATAGAGGCATTTGTTCATGCAATGATGCAGATCCACAGGATTTTTGCTATTATTTTTCAGCCCCTTAAGTGTCCTCAGTTCCTTCATTAGGAACCTTTATCTTTCACTTATTTCATAGTGACATTTTCCCCTCTGTTGTATTAGTTATCCTTTGTCGTCTACTGTTATTCAGAAGGTATAAAAATAAAAACCACAGTTCACAAATAATACCCAACAAAGAAAAATAGCAGACTTCTCACTTAATCATTGAATTATTTGCCTTCCTCAAACTGTCAACAACTTCTTGATGGAAATATTCTGTAATTCATTTCTTCCTTGATGTCATCTCAGGGAACAATTTATCTGCTTTCACCTTAGGATACAAAGCTCTTTCGTTTGATAAGGGGCTAGTTGGCTGGTTTGGTATTGGACACCAGTGAAATGCATTTATAAGCAGATGATGTGGTCAGCTCTGTAAGAAAAGAAACATGAAGTTCAATGATTTAAAATATTCCACTGGGGGTCAACCAGGGCTTGCAGGATGTCACGGTTGATTTCAGTGTGCACCCCTGACTTGGACCTTGGTACAAACACATCCCTGAAGTTTCAGTAGTTATGCCAAGCATTCAAGCTCAAAAATCCTCTATTTGCATATATGTGTGAGCAACTCCAGACATTTCAGTGGAGTTTTACTCACCTTTAATAACGTTTTGAAGATGTGAATTTTAAAATGCTTTATATGCTTCATTTCAAGAACCATCCACTTGAATTAACTAATTGGCACTGAGCTCTTTGGTGATGGCTGGATCATCACATATTTTTACATACTGCCATTTGTCTGTGGTTGGTTAGTGTCAATAACTCTCAGGATAAATTATTTACCTGTAAATATTCCTATGTCTACTTATACATAACTCCTGTAGATCAATTATTATGAACACATTGCAAATCTTTGCTTTGGAATGGAGAAGTCTATGTCTGCCCTTAACAATTCTTATGAGTAGCAATCCCTTAGATATAACCAGACAACTATTTCTCTGTGAAAAAACTCATTGGAGATTTTTTTGATGAAAGAAGATATACACAAACCCCCTTAATAACAAATAGATTTTTCTGTTATTTTCTGCTGAACAAAAAGCCCATTTTCTATTATATCAGGTGAAAAATGCAATCTAATTTTCCTAAGCATGTCTTAGTCTCTCGTTGATTTTTTTCAATAGAAATGAAGAGAACCACAGCGTACAGCAGCACCACACCTAACAAAGACTGCTGAAGTGCCATGATGCCTCTCCAGCTGCTGCTTTATTGAATCCTCTCTTTACAAAGCCTATTATCCATGCATCATACTACTCCTTTCCTCTTCTTCACCAGCATCTTCCTTACTGCAGGTGGCCACTGCAGGCCTTGAATTGAAATTTTCTTGTGCAATAGACCCTGTAACCTCTCCTTTAAACTGCACAACCTCCATTCAGTTTGCAATATACTAAGAAATACTGCTCTTCCTTTCAATTATTGTGCCTTCAGCATTATATCTGGTCATTATTTCTTCCTTCTTTCTCTTTGTTACCTCTTTAAAATCAGAAAATAGTGTCTCTGATCGTTGCAGTCATGTAATCAGGACACCCAAAGGCAGTTCCTATAGGCTGCAAAGATAAATTTTAGAAAATCAGACCACCTAAATATAAAAGTCTAAGATAAATAGTCTAATATAAATTAGATAGTTTTAAACATGTTAAGATAGATGATTCAAAGCATGTATCCTTAATTAATTAATTAATCCTTAATTAATCCTTTATAGATTTCAATGGAGCCTTCAGACCGTGTGTTTTTGACACAAATTCTAAACCTGGTGAGACAGAAAATATAATATATGCTTATAATGTCAAGCATGGCAGCAGTCAAATCCTTTAGGTTGAAAACCAGAAAATGTAATACACATTCAAGGACAGCTTTTGCTAAATTTTTATTTCACAAGAACTTACTACTGTGTTAAAAAACTACAACTATCCTACAGCTAGAGAAAGAATGTGAGCTGGCAGTTGAACAACATTGGGATTTGGATAAAAATTATGTTTCTTTACAGAGTTTTCTGGACCAGACCCCATTGCCTAAATAATCAGTATTAAGAAATAAGAACATTTTTTGCCTTTTGCAGTTTGCTTCATTTAAATATCTGTTGCATTTTGAAAGGATATAGGTTACAGTCACTAATTTTCTTACTTAAGGAAGACCGTGCAGAACATATATAACAACACATGTGTTGAATTTTTAGTTTAGTTTGAAATACATTGAACCTGATTTGTGAACTATCCATTCTAGGAATGACTTCTCAACCATTTTTCATATGGTCCCTATCAAATTAAGTCCACAATTAAAATATTTTTATTAATACAGACACAAAGGAGACAAAACCCTTAAATTTAGGACTTCCTTTTGCAAAATTTAGAACACAGCCCTTGAGTGATTTTTCCAGCTATGGTCCAATGGTACAATGCTAAACTTGCAGCTTTGCAGGAATCAGACTGTAAGCCTTGCAGAACATTCCTCCACTTGTGTTGACCAGACACAGTTATTCATATAACTGAACATCTGACAGCTTCTTTTTTCCACCTTAATCATCACAAAAAAAAGAAAGTGGTATGATGGAGTTGCCACTTTGCCCCAGCAGACTCTGATGCTTAGCAAACATCCATGGCTCAGCACACTGCCTATTGTTTAGCTCTGGTTTTGGGAGAAGCAGACTGGCTGTATATCCTACTTCAGCAGTTGTCCTCATAAGACCCACAGTCTATCTAACAGTCTGACTGTCTGACTGAGTGGACACAAGTGAGAACAGGCACAAACTTGGCCCACCTGGCTGGAGACAGCAGTTCAGAAATCACTTTTTGCTGTACTATGCTGAAAGAGTCAGAGCCAAGAGGAATCTATTTCTCTGTCCTTGTTCTTGCCCATCATCCTCCAGTTCAAGATTTGCTAATGCATCTTCCTCAGAAATGTAAAATAAAATAGCATCATCTAAACTAAGACCAATAATTTCTGATCAGAAAGGAGAAACATGAATAGTCCTAGTGCAAACCCAAGAATACATTCACACACGTTCTCTCAGTATCATATCTGTTATGTCAACAACACTGTTTATTTAATAATGATATTTTGACAGAATCTAGAATTCCCAGTTATGGATCAGATCTCATTTTGCTGTATTTTGTGTGCAGAAAATATAATTCTTTTATTCAGATGTTGAAAATCCCATACTTACACATAAATCCATGTATGAAATATAGTACAACTGCTATATATGAAGACAGTTTTTGCCAAACTACTGTTTTCCAAGATGTATGTGAGATTAATGTATTAGACTGATACTTGAGCATGCTGAAGATCATAAGACATGTTTTATGGTGCATTAAAATCTCATAATAACAATTTCTGAGAGTTAGCATGATGTATTATTCAGAGTTAAGTACTGTCTTGAATGATAAGGGCTAACATGCCATCAGGCTATAACGAACTACAGCTTTGAAATATCAATTTTCATTTATCAGTAAGGTCATCTACATAGCTAAACTGAGAACATAATGATGTATTTTTTCACTATCTAGGAGCAAAAAAATTCTTTTCCAACATCCACAAAATGAAAAAACATTTTGAGAAAGCCGTTATTAACCTTTCATACAAAATAAATTGTCATGGATTTGGTTATAAAACTACAAGTACATGCATTCTGGTTTCTGATATTGAATGTAAGTAAACTAATTTAAACTCTAGGGGAAATACTGTATTCAGGCATAAATGTGTTACTCTGACTGTGGGGTTGACAAATTGAATCTATTTATCTATTATTTTTGTAAGCAACACAGAAAAGCCATGTAGAATTCCTCTACAGCTTGACCCCAAAGTGGAATTCATCAGCATGGGTTACTTAATGCTGCATATTGTCCTTAATCCACATACGAAATACTGTATTTTAAGGCCTTTAAGCTGATAAAAGGGCATGCTCATGCAGTTAATGGGGTGGAAAAGAGGGCAGCTGATATAAGAGATGGTGAAAGGGGCGCCAGATTAAAGCACAATTATCCTCTATCTCATTCTAACCTCCTCCTTCTTCATGTGCTTGAAGAGACTCAGGAAGCACTGCTGTTCTGCCCACCACTCTGGAGAGATTCGGGCTACCTTCAGCTGCTCTGATGGCCAAAATTTCCATGTTCAGGAGCCATTCCCTCAAAAAACTCATGTCCAGGCAAGGCCACAGACCACCAGGAATGTGTTCAGACTGCTACACGCATGTGTGCCTTGGGTAAACCACAGCTTTGTGTACCCCATGTCCCATGCTGCCAATGTCTTTTTATTTGGCAATTGAATTTTGGTGTGTAGCAGCTTATGCATGTGCAATTCCTCCTCTGCCTTCAGCACAGAATGATAGTGAGGACACAGAAACCTCTGGACACGAGCCATAGCCCAGAAATGGCACATGGACTTGCACACAGGTGCTAAAGCCATTGCTATGGGAATGCAGTAGGGCAAAGATATGTCTGGTACAAGGTGTACCAGACCTTCACCTCCCACACCATGCTGAGAGGGACACAGACCTCTAGTCCAGGAACATTATTATATTGCTCAGAAAAAATCAGAAATTCCTCTCCATCTGGCTGGTGTGGTCATATGCTTATGTGGTCATAGGGGACAGCCAGTGCAGAGATGCTCCTGAAAATTCTGCTACAGAAGCTATGGAGAAACAAACACCTCCTGGGCACAACAGGGCTGCACCCTTAGAGAGAGAAAGTGATGAGGCTTCTCATCCACAGCAGCACTTGACCCACATCAAACCAGCCATCCTGAGTCACTTGCTCCTGGATGTGAACTAGTGCAAACACTCCTTTATCCCCTGTCTACAGTGACATCTTTTGTATTAGGACTAAACTGTTATTTACACAATAAACTTTAATCATAACAGCAGGCAGACCAGATCTGAAGCAGTGACCTGGCACCAAGCTATCAGAGTTCAAGGAATGCCTGGATGGCACTCGTACCTATATGATTTAGTTTTGGGTAGTCCTGCGAGGAATCAGGAGTTGGACTCGATGATCCTTATGGGTTTCTTCCAACTCAAGATTCCTGTGATTCTATGATTTAACTTGCTTCCAGGGCTTACTGCTTTTGACTTAAATGTAGGTGTTCACCCACTTAGTCAATCTCTCTGAAGTGTGCACCTGAAAGACAATATTGCTCTATTCTGTTTGTTCCACCACACCAGAAATTCAAGGTCTGTCACAGCCATTGTTGATTTTGCAATGTAATTTTACAAAGCTCTCAACTCCCAGGAAGCAGTCTATTGTACATACACAAAGTCCAGTCATTTAAATAAGTAGGCCACTCCGGAAGCAGTGAAAGCCCAGAATGAAGCAGTGCCAGTATCCTGATTTTTGACAGGATGTTAACTTTAAGTTGGATGACAAAGATCGGCATATTTTGCACCAAGGAGAATTCAGTTCTAGAGTCAGGATAATTTCTGGGCCGCTACTGTCCTTTATCCATGACATCCATTATTATCACCAAAGTTTCTTCTGTGCTGTGGTTTCCTTGGAATGCCTCCTCTTTCATTCATGAATAAGAGCAGTTCTCTGCTCTTTCCTCTTCCTTTCTTTCGTTTTCCTTTCTTTTCTTTTCTTTTCTTTTCTTTTCTTTTCTTTTCTTTTCTTTTCTTTTCTTTTCTTTTCTTTTCTTTTCTTTTCTTTTCTTTTCTTTTCTTTTCTTTTCTTTTCTTTTCTTTTCTGCAACTGTGATATAAAAGAATGAGGAAGGCTAGACTTAATATTTCAGATAAAAGATATTGCTAGGCTTCTTTAATGTATTTTATCTCAAAATGTAATTGCATGTGCCAGTCACTTTTTACATGCTTCTATGGAGGTGACAAACAGGCCTTCAATAATAGAGCAAGTTTAAATTAGTATTTGAAGGATACTTTCTTTCTGTACCTGTAAACCTTTAACCGCTTCTATTTTCCCCTTCCTTCATTCCCATTATATACATTGACATTGCGGGGGGGAGGGGGGGCGGGGTGGTATTTTTATTTTTTGTTACTGGCCCTATTAACAATGTAGCAGAATGAGACAGTGATGCACCTGTATAGAATAAAAGGATGTTGTTAGGCTGGTGTCAGGTCAGATTGGACTTTGAGGAAAGAATCAAATAGTATCCTTTCGAAATGATTGATGCCTTCTTCAGCTTTAGCTTAATAACTTTGTGTAGTCTTATCAACAGCTTTGGGTCTGCTGCAGTGAAATTTCCAGCACTGCTCTTGTCATTCCTGCTGAAGTGGATTGTCAAGATTTTCGTTTGGCTTAGGCTAGTGCAGGGCACAGAGATTTAAATTCCTGTCAGCTCCTGCAAATTCCCTTCAGAGTTTCCAACCTACGAGTGGAATATGCTGCAAGCAGGCAGAGGTAGTTACATCGCTACTCTGAATTTAGTTCTGGGTAAAAATAAATATCCCTGCTTGTAAAATACAAAGATATTACTCCAATCTATATTTAGTTAAGTGAATGTCCCAATTTTCAATAGTGCTTAGAATTAGTAGGTATGAAGTACACTGATGCAGAAAAGCAAGTAAAAAAAACCCAGATATTGAGATGCAGAATTAGGAGTCAAATTTTTGCCAGCACCATCAGGTCAGAACTCCACCCCAGCTCCAGGACAACCCTTGATATGGGTACCAGAAAAGTGACATCATGCTGTAGGATTTGATTTCATCTCATTTGTTTTCAGACTCATTTGTCAACAACAAAAGACCAAAGTTCAAGCAAAATGTTAGGGTGTCATTTCTTTGGTAAGACTAGTGAGCAAGACTAAAGACACCTCCTGCAGATTAATGACTGGCTGGAACCAGCTAATCACCTCAAACCATTAACCCTAACTGTTATTAAGCTCTAGGAGATTAACCAAGTCCTCAATCACTGTGGCTACTATTCACCCCTCCTACTTACAGACCCATCCCCCAAATTCTTCCCTGAATCCCACTCCAAAAAATCAGCTCAAAATTTCATGTGGGAAATTGTATTACATGTGTTCAGGGATATAAAATCCAGCTACAAGGTTAACAAAGTGGTCCATTTTTCACCTATTCCAGAGTAATTTTGATTTCACATCCCATACATGTCAGCACAAAGTACTTGTGGGCATTTAAAACCTGACACATTAGTTAATCAGGGCTCACTGGTCTTTCCACAGGTAATTTAGTTTATAACATAGCAGGAAAAAAAGAGGAAAAGGACTAAGAGAAAAGAGCTGAGGGGAAGGAAAGCAGAAAACTGGGGGGAAAAAAAACCTGCAGGAGATAAATCTGACCATTGGGCATTCTGAAGAGGAACCTATTCATGAAATTCATTCTTGATGTGTTCTGATAGACTTTTTTGTTTTGGTTTATTTTATAACCCTATTGTACAGTAGGCAGCCTGTTGTGTGCTCTAATCATTTGTTTCCATGACCTTCACCTTTATTGATTTAGTTTCCTTCTAAGTTTAATGCAGTCTCTGAGATTAAAGCCATTTTTCTCCAGGATGAGTTAGTTAATAGTAGATTTGTTTTAAGCAGCAGAAATCATTTCGATTAGCAAAAAAAATTTTTTTTTTGCTCAGAAGGTATGTTTCAAGTAAATAAAACCTCTTTCCAAAGATAAGCAATAAAAGGGGATTCTAGCACATAAACATAGTATCATTTTTAAAGTTTGAAAAAGAGAGTGAAATAAATAGAAGCAGCATTCTTTATAGTATGTTTATTAGTGCTATCAAATACTGCAGGTTTAACAAATAAGGTACATGGGATTTTATTCTCCACACTCAGATGTTATTTTCATCAGGCATAGTTACAATAGGTAAAGAATTTTAAAAGGTGAAGTAATTTTCCCCAACAGATATAATAATATAATTCAGTATTTTGCAAGTATAGCTGTAGAAATTATAAATCAAAACCAGAATTTATTGCAAGACTATAATAAACCCATAATTAATGATAAAGAAATTCTTTACAATTTATGCTTCTGATTTGATGATAGAGCTTATTTTCTTGTCTTTAATACTGAACTAAACTCCCTCCTCCTTGGTGATATTTCATTCTCTAATGTCCACCCTCAATCTTCCATCACACATTTTGGTAAGAAAAGCACCCAGCTGCCTCTTGCACACAGTATATTAAACACTGCAAGCTGCCATCCCATAGTCACATGTAGAGGGATCTGGTTCTACAGCTCCTTTACTTCACTTGAAATCATAATGAATTATCAGAGAAAAACAGAACGAACCAAACCCACTGCAGTAAATGGAAAATCATCTGTTGACCTCGCAGGGCTTTGAACCCTTCCCCCCTGAAAGCAGACATTCATTTCCTGCTCTCAGCCTATGCCAGGGCAATACTAAATGTATTACCCAACTCAGCTCTAGCACTTGGTAGCAGAAAAAAACAGAGAGCACATGCAGCATGAATTAATATACCTATATTTATTGTACCATACATAAAATACAGAAGGAAAAAAATGATTTAGAGCTATCCTAATTGAAAAAGAAACTTCAGATAAATCTTCACTAACAATTTTTCCCAAATACTTTTTTGTTATTATTTTTTCATTACCATAGTAAAAATTTCTGTTCAAAAAAGAAAATACTCTTATGAATTAATTATACATTTATCTTATAAATATTTGAACTATATATTGCTTTCTGTTAAAATGGTACAGATTTACTGGAAGAGAAACCAAATGGCAGCTAAAGAAACACACTTCCTGTTGATAACAAAACCTGAGCTCTGCATGCTTACAAATTATCATCTGTTGTTTAGAGCTTCCCCTGTATAGCTTCAGCTGTGTTTTCCCCAACTGTTGTTTTGTTTTCATCCATGGGAGTTTTCTAGAATTCCTCTGAAATGGAACAATTGGGGGGGAAAAATTATTGAATGTTACTATGGTAACAAACAAAAGAAAAATAAAAAGTAATTTAAGCAGACCAATGAATCAGGGCACAGACCAATGCACTGGTGCTTTGTCCACAAGAAAAAGCAATGTGGGGCCCTATTTAAAGGTGTTGAACTCAGAGAATATATTAATAATGTACTCTTTTATTTAGAATTGAGAACTTTTCTCTATTCAGAAGCTGTAATGTATTATGTGTGGCATTAATTAGCACATATATCTTTGTGTAATATATATCCTCCTTGGAGACTATTTTAAGACAACATCAAGGTCACATCATTGCATGCTCAAAAATCAAAGTCAAAACTAAAAGAAATCAACAGAAAAACAATTACAATTGCATATGAGCTTTTTCCCTCCTCACACACAAAAATAAACTACTAATTAGTCAGTCAAATGCCATTTCTTGCATTTGACAGTAGAATAGGCCTTCTGGGTTAATGAGACTGATCTTCAGCTATTTCAAGCAACCACACTTGTATAAACAAAGATGTGAAAACAATGGACTCCTTAAAACACCTATGAATTTTGCAATTATGATCCTGTCAAGAAGCCGTCCCAGAGCTTTAATCCTGTGATGTCTCTAAAACACCTTCCCATTTACACTCAGTTTTATTTGTTGCCAGGTCTTATCTAACTTTTTTTCCCAGAGCACACACTGTCTTTAGTTTAAAAGGCTCCCCTCCCTCTTTGGTGTCTGAAGTACCATCACTCACACAGTCATACAGAACTTTATTTTCCCTCTTCAATCTTTGTCCTATGAACTAAACAGTTGGGTTTGGTCTTTATTTCTAACATCTACTCTCCTTTAGCTTATAGTCCTGTAGACTACAATCCTGTAGTCCTCTTCAGTTGTTCCTATGTAATTCCATTCTCACTGAGCAGCAACAAAGTCCAGGTATGATTTACCTGAATTCCAATTGATGGAATTAATGAGTCTTTGATATCATTAGGAATAATTCCTCTGATACATTGTGGAAAACATCATCATACTATCCTTCTCTTAGGCTCTTAGTACCAATTCATGTGTGTTTGAAAACACCATGCTAAATTATGTTAAAAAAGAGTATGACAGCATTATATCTTTTCATAGAAATTAGAACTGAGACTTTTAATTTATCTCTTTTTCACCTCTTCCCTTTACATGGCAGTATATTTTATCAACATATTTCTACCACGTCAAATGACCTTTGTGAAACCCAATGTTTACCAGCCATCAAAAGTCCTCTTTTGCCCTACAATCAGAAACACAGAAGAGAAGGCATTTCTTTATTTAACATGAAGGTCACAATATGGAACCCTTACAAAGATCAAAACAAATCAAATAAAAATGTTTGATTCTAATTTTCAGATGCTTTGTTTAGTATATATTCCATATGTGATACTCGTGTCCATATGTGAATGATGATGTAGTTATTCTCAAACCCTCCTGTCTGTAGGAAAATCCCTGAGAGACAAGGGGACAGAAGAAACAGAAGAGAAAAAGAGGTTCTTTTGATGGTAGCAGCTCATTAGAAGAGATAGTGGCAGACTTTTGAATAGCTGAACTGCTTCCATCATCTTACTTGCAAAGAAAGCAAGCAAATAAAGCCTTGGGAATAATGGTCTATAAACAGCTTGCTTTAAAAGTAATTGACAACCTCAATTGCTGTGATACTTCAGTCTCAGGGGAAAGAAGTTGAAATGCTTTCAGCACAGTGTTGGAAGCCCTTTTTCCTTACTGACTGCAGGAAAGAGCCATAAGTATTTTATCCTTGTGTTGCACATAATTATAAAGCAAGTGAAACACAAACTACAGCAGTGGGGTTTAGAAACAAAGAGTAGATTTGATAGATTTTTCACCACAAAAGCAAATTCTTTAAACCAAGTGTACATTTACATTCCTGCAGTCATAGACACCTTGATAGGGAGTTAGTCTATGAATGTACTCAGCACTTTGGCTGATACATTTCTCTTTCAAAGCTGCAAATTTAGAGTTGTGCAAGAGCTACAAAGTATGGCCATTGACCTCGCTTGGGTTTAAAAACACAGAGCAGTAGCTCAATGTCACCTTGAAATAACACAGGGCTATAGGGGATAATGGATCTGTATATTTGCAGTTTAGAGTTCACGTGTGTGTGAAGCTAATGGCAGTAGCAAAACTGGGCAAAGCATCAGCAGGTGAGTTGTAAGCTTTCCTTGCCTCGGTCAGGGTGTGTTTCACCCCTATTACTGCAGGCCAGGGCAGACACTTCCAGATGAGTCACTGCCATGGCAAGAGTTTCTAATGATCAACAAAGAGAAAAAGATGAAGCCAAACTCGTTGTCTCATGTTTTCTCAACTAGAATTTGGTTGCAGGTGTCTAGAGAGGAACCTAAATGAATAAATGAATAATAGCAAAACATTTCTTGTCTACAGGAAATCAAAAGTCAAAAATACAAACTATTGCACCTCTGTATTACCACTATGACATGATTAAACAGATAGAGAAACTTTTTTTTTTTTTAATTAGTTTCCTAACTGTAATAAGAACATTACAAACCGATGAAAGTCACAAATATCAGCTCAAAGATGCACAGATGGGTCCAGTACCAGATCAAATAACACACTGGTGCACAGCTGTCAGCAGAGGTGAATGCATTTACCCCAGCAGAAGGATTAATAATACACCAATACCAGAGCTGGCACAGCTCACAAATGATGAGCATAAAAGCCAAGGAGCTGCTCTGCCAGCCCAACCTGTGAGAGCCCCAGTGACAGCTGAGGAAGAGCTGATGGGACATCATGAAGGAGGTGCACAGCAGCTCACAGCAGGTCCCTGGGCCAGAGTGTGCTCCTGCCAGCAGATAGCTCTGAGCAGGGAGAGCAGGGGTGTTGGTATTTTGTGCAGACACCCACCCTACTGACTAATCAATAATGCCCTAAGGCTGTATAAAGGTGCATCTTCAAAGACACCCTTGTGACTTTTCTACCTGTTTTTGAAGTCAAGAGCTTGTAGGGCACATGTTGACTCTCCTGTGCTGCTACTCCAGCATACAAATAATAATAAGAAAATCCCTATTGCAATGTTTCATGATTACTTCAATGCACTATTATTAGGACAAGATGACTTCCCAAGGATGAACTTGACACCTTTTTCAAAAAAGGCAGTTCTTTAATTTGCCATCCAAACCCCTCCTAAAGCTAGGAAAAAAAATCTGGCTATTGGATGATTAGTGTTTTGAATATGCAAAATTATAAAATTCTTCCACATCAACCAAGGGAGACAATTAAAAGAAGACTAATTTGGGGTTTTTTTGTTGTTTTCTTTTGTCATCTGCTAATGAGCCTTGAACAGATTAATAGAATCATACAGAATAGTCTCAGGGTTGCATTGATAGTACCTTGAAGCTGAATGCAGTCTTAGTCACATATACCTTATACTTGTTTGCGTTGCAGTATTTACCACAGAAATAGGATTTTAATTCAACTCAGACCTGCTTAATTTGTGTCACTTATCCATATGTCTGGCAAGTTGAGAGACTTAAGTGGTAACTAATCTAAACAACATATGTACCACTGATTTACTCATCTAATTTTATGTTAATGCAAGGGAAAAATGACCTTAGCACATGTGTCAGATGAAGCAGTATTGATGAGTACTGTGTAAAAACCTAGAGCTAAGTTGTCTTAATTGATCTAATTTGTTGGGTCTTCTCATTATTTAATACTTACACTCCATCCAGGGTAGAAAAAAGGAACAAAAGCTGAAAAAGCCTGGGTTTATTTATAACGAGAGAGTGAGACAGACAGACAGAGTGAGCGTTCTCCAATAGGGAGATGTAAAAAGCACTAATTAAATTATGTAAGGGATACAATACAACTCTACAGCTTCATAATTTGGTTATAATATTGAAGAAGGCTTTGCTAAAATGAAAAAAACCCTTAGTCAATCATAGATGTGTACTGAGCTAGAAAATGCTCTTGATCAGAGGAATGGCACACACTGAGACTTTCCTTCTGTAGCAGGGGCTGCTAAATATTAATCTTTTCCCACAGAGAAGAAAACTGAGGATGAAGGGCAAAGCTAATCCTGCCTTGATTTTGACCTATGGCTCTAGGAAGAATAGTCACAGGAAAAGCAAATACTACTATTTACATACTTCAGATTAGTGGTTCTCAGTTTTATCTAGCCTAGGAATAAATCTGTTTTCTGAGGGTGGCATGTCTGGTATTCACAGGGAAACATTCTGGTCTTTCAAAATTCACAGAGCGTCTTTCTCTGTAAGTGCAGTATTTGGAGTATGTACTTAATTTTTTTAAAAATTTCTTTACACCCATAGCATAAAACAGTTTAATCCTATTCCTATTACTCAGTTTTCTTATACCTAGTCTATGCTACATCAATCCTATTGTTTCAAGACCAAGGTGTGAACAGAGAGGAGGATTCAAGCACTTGTTCCATCTTTCAGGTTATACATATAATCGTTGGGTCATTTAGGTTGGAAAAGAGCTCTAAGATCATCAAGTCCAACTCTAGCCCCAGCACCACCATGTTCACCACTAAGCCATGTCCCTAAGTGTCACATCAACACTTTCTTTGAAGACTTCCAGAGGTGATGACCACTTCCCTGGGCAGCCTGCTCTAGGGCTTGAGAACTCTTTTGGTGAAGAATATTTCAATATCCAACCTAAAATCTCCCCAGGCCATTTGAGGCCATTTCCTCTTGTCCTGCCACTCGTTACTTGGGAGAAGAGGTGGACCTCCAGCTGTCTACAATCTCCTTTCAGATAGTTGTAGAGAGAGATAAGGTCTCCCCTCAACTTTCTTTCCTCCAGGCTAAACAAACCAAGTCCCTCAGCTGATACAGATCTACAGCTGATTTTCATGATGCACAGACAGGCACGTCTTCTTTACCACTTTCCTCCCCTCCCTATCCAGTCTTTCTTGATAAAAAACTGACTCCAGAACTAATTTTGAGAGGAATATGAACCTGCTGCTTTAGTAAGGCAGTGGACCTACTTGCATTTAGTGTGATGAATCTCAGTTTACCTGGATGCAGAAACATACACTGGAGTGCTAATCTTCAGTGCCCAAAATCCATCACTTCCAAGGTCATTTATCAGTAGAGGCAGAACCAATCAAGCACTTTCACTGCTTCTTCTGCCTTGTTACAAGAATCTGGAAATGTGGGTCAGATGGATGTACCACTGTCCTGCAAAATGCCACATGGGGCAGCTGCCCCAGTTCAGCCTTGCTGAAGCCTGTGCCCAAACCTCAGTGATAGTATTTGTTTTTCTGAAGGCTCAGAATGATGTTTTAGGTAGCTGGAAAGTGCCCAAGTCATAACACAATGCAATCTTATTTCAGTGAGAACCTCATTTGTCCACAGCACTACCTCCCAAATCCTTGTAGTCTGCCAAAGGTGAGAGATGCTGTTAAGGCAGAGAATAAATGCAAAGCTGTTCCAGGCCAAGCCACAACAGATTAGAGTTATGGAAGTGTTTTCTAATGTAAATTGTTCATATTTTTAACCCTACATCCTTGCAAATGCCTTCGTCATTTTGTCTCAAGCTTTATTGGAAAAAAAAATAGGATCAGATCTGTGAAATTCAGACAGCTTCTGTTGGTTAGCTAGAAATGAAGGATGAACCAAAATCAGGCATGAAATTGAAAACCATTCTCTCAGTGATAAGGAACACTGTCAGAGGCCTTGGATGAAATACTTGACCTAACAGCCTTTCCATCTCTAAAGTGATCATTAGCAATTTTCTTAATTATGCATAATATTTCTGGTTATCTGGATTTCTTGCTTTGTCTCCATCAAGTTCTTGCAGATCAATTTCATATTTTCTTAGTTTATTGCTAGGTTTTAATATAAAAGGTTAAAGATATAATTACCTTCATTTCATGTCTGTAGAGAACCAGGCTCCAAATTTGCCTTCAAGCCACATGAAAATAACTTTAATATTTTATAGTATCCTCAGCTTCACCTCCCCCAATTATTTAATTCAAAAACAACATAGCTTTTGAAAAGAAACATTAATATAAATAATAAATTATTGTCAAATGCATAGGATGAGAGAAATGATCATGCTAGGTTCTTCTAACCATAATAATCTCAAAGGGTTTGACATGTACAGCCCATAAATGTCCCTTATGCACCTCTTGGTCAGGGAAGACAAGGGCTGAACCAATGTGGCTATCAAATGAGGGAAACAGTGTTGTGCAGAGATCCCCAAGCCAACAGCAATCTGAGCCCCTTGGCTCACACACACACAATGGCCACTGATATTCCAGGTTATTACTCTTCCTACAGAAGCTGCATTACTATTATTACTCTTCCTGCAAGCTTCAAGCCAAAGCTGCACTGCCTCAGAGGCAAGAGTTTCTGCAGCCCCTTGTTTCTGCTGTGTGCTCTCTTCCAAAGTTGCAAGGACAGGTTGGACAGAGACTGGGAAAGAAGGACAACTAACTGGGGCCAAGCACTAATGACCAGTCTTTCCTAAAGAACAGATACAATTAACAGCACTCTTTTTAATAAACTAATAAATGAATAGAAATCACAAATTAACATGCAGTGTGGGAAAGTTTGCTGTACCAAATTGAGAAATATCTGTGGGCTTAACAAACTTTTGCAGTAATGCCACGCTTTGTCAGCCTTGGTATTTGCCTAGAAAAAGTAATGGGACTTTGTCAAATCTACCTATTAAAATAAAATCAATTTTAGATATGTTTCACTATTCAGTTCTCTGTAGTCCTCTAAATCCCCACATGGCATGGATGTCATGTGCTATGCTTGTTTTACCTAGAGCAGCTGGTCCCTGCTGAGTGGGGATATTCTCTCTAAGCTGGATGCTGACACTGAGCCACATTGCTTTTACAATTAAGCATCAGATACATGTCATCAGCCTGCTGCCTAACACTCTTTGCTCAGCTTTGGCTGTTCCTTTAGGGACAGTTATATTCATTGATGGATACAGTGATGCCTTAAAGGGATGTCTCTCAGACATCTCTTTGCTCTTATCTCACTGTTTAGAAAGCAACACTAGCTGTTTGTCCCAGTTTCATCAGCAGATAAACAAGTCATCTTCCCAAGACTTTGTCACCTATTGACAAGTTGGTATACAGGTACATGCCTTCAGTGGGGAGGCTGAGATGATGTACAACCAACTTTTTACTTCACTTGGCTGGCCAGAACCGCTTCAGTTTTGTCCAGCTATTTTTCATCAAAATCTTGCATAACCATTTTCACCCTGTCCTTTTACAGATGCAAAGACATTGATTTTAGCAAAATGCCTTCTCCATTCTCCTGGCAGCTACAATACAACATTGTTTTGTCCTAGATCATAAACAATGACCATATTTCATCCTATGATCTTTTCATTTTGATCTGAAATTTAGTTGATGCTTTGAGCAATATAATGAAAATATAAAACACAACCATGAAGGGTGTGATTTCCATTTCATGGTATTGCTTCCCTTTGAATACACTGCTACTGTACCTGCAGTGGAAAAGGACTTGTCACATTGTTAGTAAGGAAATAAGTGACATGGAATTTAAGGAAAATATTTTAAAGTGTTTCTGGGTAAATATTATGGGTTTTTTTCTGATTTAACCACATGTCAGGAATTTCAAAATAATTTTCTAAAGAAGGATCTCCTAGCCTTTCTCTTTGCACAATAAAACTTGACATCATACTGTTCCACTAATACATTAGATTAAATTTGCAGAAGAAAAGAATAAATCTTCCCAGAAAAATCTGTTTTTTGAAAGTCTGTTTGCAGAGTGGTATTACCTTATACAGCAGATGTGAAAGTGAGAAAGATTTTGTCTTAGGATTCCTTTCCCTCCTCTTTTTGCAAGTGCTTTTGTAAGGCCTGTGCTAAACAAAATACATTAAGAAGCTTGAGTTAAAGAAATGTCTGACACTTCTTATGATTGATGGTCCTAAGTGCTTCAAGACTGGGATCTTAGAAGAAGAACTTTGGGGAATACTTTATTAACTTAATATATCAGTATTTTCTGCTTGATCTGCAGGTTTTTGTACTTTCTTGGTTTGGGTTGGGTTTTTTTATTTTGTTTTCCCATTTTCTGTTGCTAATGTTGATGACAAATGTAGCTGATAATAAAGAGAATGGATGATAATATAATTAAAACTAGAAATGCTGCAAGAATGACATCTATAGCAAGGACTGTTTAAACATACTTGTCATGCTGAAATTGTCTATATACCTTTCTTTTAAACTGGTATTACAAAGTACTAAATAATTCCATTCACTCTATCATGAAGCAGGAATTGGATATGACAAAGCAGATGAAAGTGAAAAACTATCTTGCCACTCTTGAGTTAGCCTCTCATAGAAATAAATGGGTGTATTCTCATGTTCAACAAAGAGGAAGGTAATGGACAAGCAAAAAACTTTTTTTTTTTTTCATTGTGCTTCTTGCCATCAAAGCCTAAGTAGAGATACCTAAGAGAGAAAATGGCAATCTCCCAGCATACTCAATATGTTTCTATAAGAGCAGCCTCCCTACAAGATGCTCTGCACTGGCACTGCTCTGCTCACAAATAGCCTGGAAGATGCTGCTCATGCAGAAGTCTAACATGGTGGAGACAAAGTCTATGCTTTCCCTTGTCCTGGCCCACACAATCCTAGATGAGGTAAATCAATGGACAAGGATATTTTTCTCCTCCCTTCAGAGGAAAAAAAACAGAATAACATTTTTATCACTAGCCTACTTTATAAGACATCCCTGAAATCCATGACCTGTTTTCTTCAATAATTTATGTGGACCTGAGCCACATCAGTTATCTGTATTTAAACATTTTTTGGATTATTTGTCACTGAATCAAACACATTAGTCAACATAGCTGATCAACTCTGATTTCAGATGGCAATGTCTTTCAGAAAGTGTCAGATATAGAGTCATAGCTATGGTGCAAAAGCCCAGATTAGTAGAGCTCACCTCAATAAATGTGCCACACAAAATGTGTGTTTTAGTCTCATCACAATCGTTTAGCCACTGAGTGGCCTTGACAACTAATTATCCACCTTTTTTATGGTGCCTGTCCCTGAAGAAAATAGCAAACAACCAAACTTCAAAGTAAAATGCTCAGCCTGGTAAAACAAGAAAAAAACACAAACAAACAAACAAACAAACAAACAAATCCAATTATTAAATGCTACTGTGCTCTACTGAGGTGTTGCTAAGTCTCTTCTCAATCTGTTCTGAAATGCACTAATCACATTTATCTCCACAATCTACCAGGTATTTGCTTAGTGATATTGCATTTTTATTACCATTTATAACTGTAACCTATGGAAATCTTGTTACTAAGAACAAACTGAATTCCTCATTAATAGTAGCAAAAAAAGGCAGATTACTTTTCAAGGTTTTATTTATGCTATTTTGGGATTTACAGGTACTTTAAATGTATATCTGCATTTAACAATCCAGTTGTACACACATACAACTGTGCAGAAGAAGAGGGAAGCTATGACATTGCATCAGCTTGTTTGCTGAGAAGTAAAAATATCCAGGGACTTCAAATGAGAAAGAAACCTATGACAGTCATGAGAGAGAGCTGGAGCAATAGCTGCCTCCCTCATTTCAGCAGCACTGGAACAGCTGAGGTTGAGCTGCCTTTGGGTGAGCCTGTGCTTTAAGACTATCAGGGAAAAAACCCTCAGAAACTAAATGCACTCAGCACTACAAGAAATTTAGAGACTACTTGGCTATTTCAGAGCAGCACGCGCCATTCTCTGCTCAATTTAATGGAGCCCCCTACAAAAAGACAGGCTGGGAGATCTGCCAATTGAGGCTTGAAGAAGATAGAACTATTATTATGAAAGAAACCAAGAAAAGCACTATCATAAAGGGGATTCAACTTTTTCTTATACATAGTTCACTACTCACGTATTACAAGTAGATTCCACAGATTATCTTATATAGAAAACAATCAAAGTCAGTAGGATATTTTCTCAGCTTTTCAGACTAAAGGTTTTATACATTAGAAATGCATACTGTCAGCACTTCTATTTCCTTCCTCAGCTGTTTTTCTCTTGATGCTCTGTTCTTCAGGCACATGTAGCCTAATGTGGGCTTTGTCTGCAAGGATACATCACGTTAGAACTGGTCAAATCTGTTATGGAAGAGAAAATCCTCCACAAAAGAGCAGGAGCACCAAGACAAGGAAACCTCTCAAAATTTAACGTTTTCTTTTCATGAACCCATGAAATCATCATTTAAACAGATGATGAATCAAAATTTAAATTAGTAAAAACATCACATATGGAGCCTCATTGATAGTGGGTATTGGAGAAATGTAGATGTTTACCATAAGATAAGTGTTCAAAAGTGTTTCTGAATCAAGGAGATGCCTGGGAGTGGGCTTAAAAATAAGTGAAATTGCTGTGTTTTCAAAAACAGGGAAAATAACACGATTAGGCAGCTACCAAACCTAAACTATATTAGAAGAAATGCTGTTTACATCTGGTTAATAAACACTTCAGAGTTTATTACACTGAAGTTTATTAAACACTGAAAGAACTGGCTGCAGCCTATTGCTCTTCATCAATTGTTTTCCATTTACGTATGGATTTGATTGAAGAAATTCCTAATTTCCTGTAATTTTGGAAAAAGCTTGTTTTACAAAGGATCATCATCTTGATGGGAGGATATGATGCATTATTTTCCTTCTTACCCCATCACTGTGATCTCAGGTCATGTACATAAGCATCTGAGAAGATAACCTCTAGGTTTCCCTGTATCCAAGTCTTCCAGCCATTAGGCTGTCAGCTGTACTATTTCCCAAAATACCAGGATAATTGCTATCCCTTTTACATTCATGTCATCTCAAAAATGCTTCCCTACTTTTGTCACACTATTGTCCATGTTTTCATAACCCTTCTCCTATTTCAGTAACAATTTCATACTTCCTGACCTGCCTTCCTCATTAGTGCAGCCAAGATGCTGCCTTGACCCTGCCTGGCTTCTTTTCCCAGTCTTCCCAGGTGATTCACTTAAGTCCACAATCTTTTCCTTGGAAATCAGCACAATGGCTTAATTCCCGTGGCATCATGTACAAAATTATTGTTTTCAAGCCACCACAGAATTTATGTTACCTACTGACATTCCCATGCTGAGACCCCTAACTTGCTCATTCCTTTCATGCACCCTTCGGACCGTTCTTCCACAAACCCTGTGCTGACAAAGATGTGCTTGAAATGAGACCCCAGTTCTATGGCCAAGTCTGCTTCTTCTGTCCAGGTCTCATCATAGAACCCATTCCTTTCAACTGTGTCACTATTCCTTCACCTCCATTTCTGCACTGTTTCATATTTGTCTCATTAGATATTCAGTAGGTAAATTAATTTTAAAAAAGAAAGAATGCAAAATAAAAATTAGATTACTTTGTAGAAGAATCAGACTAGTATGTCATTAAAATTTCTCAAAAAACCCTGTAGAAGTTCTACCAGTCCTTGGTCTACAGAGGTGATAATCTCTTCAGCACAAGGGCTTGTTCTTTTATTATATTATACTAGTATAATATATATAATATATAATATATATTATTCTATAGTACATAGATCTATTTATATTTATATATTATATACACTATGTATTATATATCATTTATATATTATTGTATATGTTTATTATTCTATACCAAAAGAGCCCTAGTGTCACTATAAATGTAAATCAACAGTGTTATAATACAGATATGATAGATATCAGAGGAAGCAAAAGATGAAGCCCAAGTAATGGCCTGAGATTCAGGGATTTTCAAATTAATTCAGGTTCTACCTGGATGCAAAACCATGGATGTGCCTGGATAAGTGATTTATGTTTCTGTGGCTCTCTGTGGTAGAATAACACTGAGTTTCCCTAGCACCACTGTTGTGCCATCTCTACCATTGGCACTGTAAAGTACTCGGGGCAGAGTGCCCCTCACTACACATATGATGCCTGCAGCAAAGAAACTCCAAATTCTTCTGGGCTCCTGGGCTTTAACATATTATAAACGTTTCATTAAGAGTTCACTCTCATATAGCAGTTACTGGTAATGCTGAAAAATGCTTCTCTTTCTTTTTTTTTCTTTCTCACAGACATAGGCACACACACCCCATTCACACAGGCTTTCTTTGGCTGCTATCACCACCACACACTGACCTTTGAAATATGGAAATAAAAGTGCTCAGAAATAAAGCTGGCAGCAACAGCAGCCCGACTGTCGTCATTTAAAATCTGAAACAAGTGGGGCCATAGTTTGCAAGCTGTCTTCATAATTACTTGAAGCAGTTGTCACTCTGGCTCTAGTTTGTTCATTACACCCCAAACAAACAGCTGATATTTGTTAAAGCACATAAGCCACTCTGTTGAGGCAGGGTTCTTTATTGTTAGGAACCCTGCAGCTGCAAGTCACATGCAGTTCATAGTATTTCCTGATTTCCTCTGCTTTATTTGCTTCCCTGCCTTCCCTTTACAGCAGTGTCTTTTTTACCAGAGAGAGTTAAAAAACCAAACACAATAAGGTAAATATTAACTGACATAAAGCTTGATAGGCTTAAGGTTTATGACCCAAATCTGGTTCCCATTAAACAAATACTTTTTCTGTCATAAAGAATGCTTAGCAATAAGAAAGTCATGGATGGAATTTGAGACTTGTGCACTCCAATGAAACAACTGCCACTTAGAGTTCAGCACCCTCTCTCTGAAGTTGCCTGAAAGGGAAGCAAATGGATGGCATCAATCTGAGCAGAATTGGGTGCTTTTGGTGAATTTCCTTTCAATGCTGCTTTGCATCCTGAAAATGGAGTCTGTGGCTAGGGTTCTGCAATAGTTTACACTCAACTGGCTGATGGTTGGGATCTTTTCTGATGAGCTACTGGTGAAAGATTCCCTTTCAGTCTGCAGCTGGCAGGTGTCCATGGCTGCTGGTGGAGATGAAGGAATGGAGAAGGTGTGCAGAAAGCAGAATTGGTTTCCTCTGTGCTGTATGAGGGAAAAAATCCTGTCTGATAAGACTGCTTTTGAGCTTACTCAGGCAACATGAGCTTGAAAGAACAAAAACAATAAATGTGCTCCAGTAGGCCAAAGAAGCTGACAGTCTTGTACAAGACTAAACTTAAAATAAGCTCTACATGTGTGAACAGAGATCTCAGCCTGGTCATCTTCATAGCAACAGGCACTGAAAGAAATAATAAAATTTCTTTTAAAATAGAGAAGAAAAAACCAAAACAATTAAAGATTTTATATGTCACATATTTCATTTTGATAGCATCTCTTAATCCCTTTCTCATTACTTTCAGAGAATGTTTATATGCAAAAAGCCCTGTTTGGCAGTCTTTCAGATTATATGAAAGATGTTATTTGTTGTCCTTGTTGGACAGAATTCGCTGAGATGTTGTTACTGCAACACTTTAAAATGTGCATAAGGCAGTCAAGGTAATAAAAGACCTGTAAAGGGAGAAAATGTGATTTATTTCTTTGCTGTTGAGTTGTAGGTCCAAGCTCATTGGTGTGTAAACACAAGTCCAGTACATTGTCTAGTCTGACATCTGTGCATCTAACAACTATGGTAGCAATGCTGAGTTATTTGAGATAATGCTTTATCTAGACAGACAAAAGATGCATTCCTGGGCTGCTAATCAATCTCTCCATTAAACACGAGACAATGAGAAAGAAAGAAGGAAAATGAGAGACAGTGCAGGTGGTCTTGTAGGTAGGGATGGTAGTCATGTATTATCAAAGAACTTTGAGAAGGCCAGGGAAGGAGATAAAGATTAATGTGTTCTTCTCACAGGAAAGGGGTGAAATGGAGTGAATGGAGTGAAACTGGGTAGGAGGTGGAGCACATTACATGAAATTTTCCATTCAGTCACTTCCAGTCTTCTGCTAAAAAATCTATAAATATGCAGTATGTGGAACAAGTTAGCTTTTCATTATTGACAATTTAGGCCTTTAATTTCTCGTTATCTTTGCTATATAGAGGCATATATAGCTTGCTCTCAACAGAGCTTACTATGTCTTTCTGCTCTTGTTTGAGTCTGACTTTTATACTTTGCATATAAGGAGTCAAGTTAGACCACTGATATTTTGACAAGCACTGGAAAAACCAAGGGTCTGAAAAAAAAAAAAGGGAATGAACAATCCATTATCTCAGTATTTGCCACAAATGCAATAAATAATTTGCTAAGTGGAGAAATGTCTGCAATACATCCTTAAGGAGGGGCTAGGAGAACTTCCCAAGTCACAGCTCTCAGCTCAGATAGGCATTCTGGACACTCCCTTGCTCTACACTGAGGTGAATGCCAAGGTGTGAAATCCCATCCTTCCATGCTTGCACTTTCGGGGAAAAAAAAAAGGGGAATCATGAGGCAAGAAAGGGAATTCCAAAGTGTACAACCAATGCCCAGTCTACAGTGTTAGGGACAGGACTGCAGGGAGTATCTGTGCCTTCCTGCTCTGCAGGCTGGGCATGATCACTGTGACCTTGTCTCTGATGGCACCAAGCCAGTGCTGCAGTGGGTACAGTCAGAGACAAATTCCTTTTGTCCTGATGGCACAGTTTGCTGTAATTCTGCTCAACCAAAAGAGTTTTTTTCCATTTCTACATAAGTTAAACTGTGCCCAACACTAACCACGCTGCAAGGATGCAGAAATAGCAAGCACGTCATGGGTTAAACTTGCAAACCTATTTTATTTGTTTAACAATTCCATCCCAAGTATCAGTGAATTGTTTGTGGGAAGGGTGAGGTAGAAACATGATGCTCCAGTAGATAACCCAAGCTGAGTAATTTATTACAAGGCATGAGCTTCCACTTGCATCCATCCTGTGCTTCCTGGTTTTCTTGCATGCATAAATAAAGCAAGTTTCATTGGAACTTTGGCAAGTCTGCCAAATCTTTCCAGCAGAAGATTTTCAAATTATTTTCCTTAGCAGCTCTGCCAGTAAGTGCAGCCACTGAAAAGATAGCAGAATGTTTGTAAGGAAAGGGTGACAGCAGAGTAGCAATCTCCTAAAATCCTTCTTCAGACATGCCTTCAAGAAAACTTTTTATGCTGGGAAATTTTAAAAGCAGGGGATACACCTGACAGAGGTCAAGGGGGACATGGCAGTGTAAAGGGCTGCCAGAAGAGAGAGGTACTGGGCATAGAACTGATGACCAAGCTGAATCTTCTATAGAAAGTTTAAGATGTATTGATTGAAAGACTGAGGCAGTACTATAATGATATAGAAATACATGTTAAAAGATTGTGTTAAGCATTTTAAAAGGCTCTATATCTCAACTGGGAAGCAATGTTTCTAGAAAAACCGTCAAATTTACTTCCTTTCAGTAGGTGTTTCTTTTGTCTCACTAATTAAACTGTCTGCTCATACTGAGACAAACACCATAAAGCTGTTGCTACCTCTAGGAGGACTGAGGGCAGTCAAAAGCCAAAGTAAAAAGCATCTTAATAAAACAATACTGCAACCAGTGTGTATTGAACTCTTAGCATCCATTTTATAGTTGTATGAAATACGTTTTGAGAGGCGAAGTTTGAAAAGCAAGTATCTAACAGGAAATTTTTTTGTTTCCTCCATTTTCTCATTTTCCCTCTGTTTCCTGAATATATTGTATTATTTAAATGTCTTACAAGACAGACAGTGTTGTCCCTCAATTTAAATCCTGGCAAAAGAGCATTAGAAAAAGTGACAAGACTATCATTCAAACCAAAGGGTCACACTAGTGGCTTGTTACTTCATTTTCATGACAAAGATTGCATATGACATTTAATACCCAACATCTTTCAAGAAATATAGTGAAGTGCTCCACCAATTTGACCTTTTCTTGGGTCTTTATTTCTGATTGGCTCATCCACTCCCCTCTTTCCCAGGCATTATGGCCCTATCAATCAAGGAAATAGAGATTACAGTCCACTCTGAAACAATGCATATTTAAAGGAGGAACCATTAGGTCCCACATCTTCTGCAGCTAAAAGTTGTTATAAATAGGTCACTGGAAAATGTTTCCTTTTAATTATTCTTCTCTAGCCTATTGCAACAAATGGTACAAATATATAAATAATAAAGTCTTCAGGATTGGCAGAGATACTGTGTCCACAGCACCTAACAACATCCCTAGGCAACGGGTTTGCATCAGGAATGGATTTGGCACGACTAAACCAAGAATGCTCACTGAGGGGCAGCAGCTTTTGTTCATTTCCAGATCAACCTTTGTGTTACAGCAGATTTCTTTCTCTTTTGTTCTCACTCCCTTTTCTGCCCTCTCTGTGTGTATTTTTGGGGGGAAGGTAGGCAAAATTGAAATAACACTTTGAAAATATCCACCTGTAAAAAGTATTAATTAGTAACACCTAGTTCTTTGGTGGCAGTTTTCAACTGGAGATCTCAAAGCACTTCCCAGAAGTGGGAAGGGGTATTTTTAGGAATTCCCTGTGTTTGATCCATAGTCCACTGTGGAGCCTGGAATGGAATACAATGTTCCCCATTTCCCATGCTGAGAGCTACTCCCTAGGAACCAAAATCATGGCTGAAATTGCACCGATAAAAACATGCATTTGGGATTCTAGGAAGGTAACAAGAAACAATGAGGAACACCAGAGAGGACCACCTGCTTCTCCTTTATTCACTGTTGCTGTATTTCCTCACAAAAGAAACAATGGGTTGTAAACTGCAATTCACAGCAATGACAAATAGATCAAGGGGTTTATGGTCACTAGTGACTGGCACCAGCTCTGAATTGTGCTCTGTGGTGACCAAATTCTTAGCCACAGCACTGAAGATATAGTGAAGTACCACTGAGGTTACCAGCAGACAGTGCTCTGTTCAAGCAGCTCAGCAAACAAATGGGATTACATTCATACAGAGGAGGAAAGAAGCATAAAGATACAAAATGGACAAATAAGAATTTCAGGGAAAGGCTTTTCAGAAATTCACAGACAGCTATAAAGAGAGCCTGTTTGAAAAAGTCAATCTGAAATAGAGGGGAAAAAAGAAACCCCAGGTGTTTTCATCATTGCCTATGCAGAGCCAGCAGCATGTACACTCCATGGATACAGCCTTGCAGTGAGGGCTGTATTTGGTCCTGAGTGCAGTCACCCAGTACACATTGGACTCAGCACCTCGTGAGGTTTAAGGAAGCCCAGTGGGCTGTGTGAGGAGACTGTGATGCTGCATGAGAACAGCCACACTTACAACGAGGGCAGGACCACGTGAGTGAAGGCAGAGCTCTCTTCTGCTCCCCCTCAGTTGCTCAGTCTTTGCTAGCATGAGAGTCACTGGCTCTTCCAGAAAATGCCAACACTGTTTATTGTGGCTGCTTTCTGTCGGAACTAGGGTGAAGGTTCTCTAAGAATTACTTTTAAAACTTGAACTTCACTAGAAATCTTGGTCTTCAAAACCAATTTCTTTATGGGAACTTGTTAGCTTGGATTTAATTTTCAACAGGAAAATAATTTTAGAGTTTAAATTGTTGAGGGTTCAAGAGTTTCAAGAGTTCAACAGCCAAAATACTCTGCATAGGGCACTCAGCTGAGATTTTGGAGGTTTTAGCTCTAGCATGTTAGCCCTGCTCCAAAAACAGAATTTTAACTTAAATTATGGGGTACAGGCTAATCCTTGCTGATGTATTGTCCTCCCCTTATCCTACTCCACCAAAAAAACATACAGCCAAAGTCCAAAAAATCCAACCCAAAAATAGTTATTCAAAATAATTATACATCTTATTCTCCATTTGTTTCAGTGCTACCATGTGGCTGGTTTTGCTGCTGGATTTCCATGACCATTAATGGAACCTTTTTGTGCCCATTTTATGCACAGAAAAAATATTCTGGTTGCTTGTTCTCTTCTCAAGTTGATAGCAAATATCATCTGAAGTTCCAAAAATTATCACAGCCCTCAACATTCAACATTTTCTGTCTTCTCTCTTTCTGCTTTACATCCAAGAACTATCTTTTTATTAATATATTGCTTACTGTTCCCCAGGTAATAATATCTTAGTCCCTTCAAAAATAAAAAATTAATCAGAAGAGATGTCAAAACTTTTCTTGACCTTAGAAACAGCCTGTCCTTTTCTTTTTCCATTAAAATACTCTTCACAAGATGATTTAACTTTGTTTCCTGAGGAGTATTTATTTTTTTCATTGTTGCTTTTATATTTCCTGTGTTTCTGTTTGGTTGAGTTGTTTGTTGTAGGTGGTTTTCAGACCATTTTTTACAGAGTGGGTAAACAAAGTAATCAATGTTGTGAGTGACAATCTTGTCATGAAAAAGTTTTTCTTTGAAGAAGGTTTATGTGTCCTTCACTAGATAGGGGACTTAGTCTAATAGTGAGATGCAAGCTTAACCAAACTTTAGTTAAAAATTCAGGTAACTATTGTGGGAATCTATTCAGTAACTGGATCCCCTCAGCCAAGTGTGTTGGCTGCCAGCTCTCCTATTTTTCACTAGGTGCTTTTTGAACCCCAGATGTAGTAATCTCAGGTATCCCAGCATTCACCTAGCAGCAAAGTTCATGATTCAACTTTTTTGGGGCCTCATTCTCCCTGCATCTTGAGTGCCACGGATCCTGGAGAAGTGTCCTGGGCAGGGCAAAGGCTTGGCAGAGCAGCAGCATGCCTACCCACCCCTGGAGCAGGGACAGGGCCAGCCTTCCCCAAAATGCCACACAGGAATAGATGCTGAACTTCTTCCCTGCAACTCCAACAGCCAAGGACAGAGGCTGTCTGGGCTCTGAGGTGATGGCCTGTGTAAAGCACAGAACTCTGCAGTGTATTTTCTTTTTCTGAGTTTGGGGATTGTTTTGGTTTTTTAGGGTTTTATTGGTTTGGTTGTTTTTTTTGTTTTTTTTTTAACTACAACATAATTTATGTGGAACACTCTGGGACTTGATAGCACTCAGCCTGCAGGCTCATGCCTGAGAATGCACCTAAGCATAACTTATTGCACAATAATTCAAGCACTGTCTGGTCTTATTGCTTAAAAAAAAATAATACTTTGTGATATGAACCAAAATGTCTTGAAATGAAATTGTGCTTTTCCAAGAGTTCAACTAAAAGAAAAATAACCCCAACCACTCAACAACAACAAAAAAAAAAGGTTTTACGAGTGAGGTAAATATAACTCTCTTTCATCTCAAGACTTTCTTTTTCCTTTTTCTAGAAGCCAGCAACTTAGTTGCTTTTGTTCTGCAACTAATGTGAGAAGTCTTTTAATACATACTCTGGTTTCATCATTCAGAAGCAAAGCAAAACCAGAAAGTTGCATGTGTTCCTGAATTCTACCTTTAATGAAAAATACCTTTTCTACAGTATTTTGTAACACTAGCAGTAAAAGGAATAGTACAGTGTTCTGAAGAAAATACCTAGGAGACAGGAGCTTCTCTGCCATCCTCCTTTTAAAAAGTTTCCAAGGTTAAAGTGGTGCAGGAGTTCCTCAGTGCTGTCTTGGTGACAAACAAGGGGGTCTCTGCTCCTCTTAAATTAAAATGTGCACAAATACACACCAACACATAAGGAAACTCTAAGATCGTGCTGACAGGGAGTGTGAGGAAGACTGAAGAAGCAGAGCCATGCAATATCAGTTAGATTGACAGGAAGGCCTGGGAATTACAGGTAGTAAAGCACTTGTGACAGGCAGCTTATTTGCTCTTTTATGTCTGCAGGAATGTGGAAAATCTGGCCTTTTACTGGAGAAGTCAGCCTCTCACAGGGTCCAAGTACACAGCCTTCTTCAGCTCAAGAAATTGTATTGGCTGCACAAAGACATAGATCAAGCAAACAGTTTCTCATATGTATAACTTGCAAGTTACAGAAATTCATTTCTATATCACTTCAATGGAAAAGATGCATTTAATTCCTAGGCTAAAGCTCCAAACCCATGTTCATAATTTTGGGTGTTTTTATTTCTTGACTGGAATGATCCTCTCTCTCACCAGATAAACAGTGATTACAGTGTTCATACCAATTCATGTCAAGACAGGAAGATTGTTTAAAACAATCTATGTCATGTTTAATACACTAAGCCTATGAGTGGTGCCATGGAGTTTATTTTGCAAACGCACTAAATCTGCTTACAATAAAAAGTCTGAGTCTGGAAGCAGATATTTATTAAGGTAGCCCTAAGGAACCACAACATAGTAACTACTGAGAGACACAACATAAAAAATAAATAGATGTCTAGAACTGCTACTGAGTGAAACAAAAAAAAAAAAAAAAAAAAAAACCAACAAGGGTGTCCTTTTGTCAACCTCCTCTATGAGCTGGAATGAAAAAAGTGCATTTGAGTCAGAATCAAAGACAGGGAAACTGCTGGCTCTGCTCTCGACATGCCTTTGAACCAGCCTAAGCATGCCTCAGTCTAGCTGGGAGACGTGCATACACCAGCTTGAGGATTTCACAATTGTGAAAACGAAGGAGCCTTTAGTTTGTGTGCTTTGTTTAGTTAAATATAGCACCATACATAACTTATGAAAAAGGGTTTTGAACAAATCTTCATGTAGCTTTCAAAAGCAAGATGGAGAAGCACTGACTGGTTCATCTTTCCAGTCAAGAGACTAGGAAAGCAAACAACTTTCTTTTAGGTGCTACTTTTTAAATGGGATCTTTTCAATTTAAACGCTACCAGATCTTCCTGTGGGCTTGCAATAATTCCCTAGTGGACAATAATTTTATCCACTAGGATGTCCTGGTCACCATTTTTGGGAGGTGCCATGATACAATTATTAGTATCCACCCTCAGGTCTGGAGACGGAGGAGCAACAGGGCAGTCAGTGGAACTATGCAATACAAAATAGAAATAATACACTAATACAAAACAGAAATAAAGGTACAGTTTCCACAGTGGAGAAGAGTCCAATGTGAGTAGCTTGGAAAAAATCAAAAACCTTGAACAGAATGAAGAAAAGAATTAGGTCACTGAGTCTGAGCCAGGAAAAAATACACACAAGAGGAAATTAGAACAGCAGAAGAATTTCATATTAGCTCATCCAAAGATTTAACGTGCATGGGCAGCATTATGTTCTGTCTTCTGGAAAGCTGTTATGGGCAGGAAAGATTGTTAGGAATTTTTATGCCATCCCCACAATGTAACCAGTCCTACCCAACAAATTACATATGTGGCAGTATAAATATGATATGAGATAGCCTTTAAGCCTGGAAACTGAATGCTGGATTCGCCCTAATGAGAAACAGCACAAAGCCTGCTTGTTAACCCTTTTAATACTGTACATTGCACACAACCATCAAGATTGAAAATAAATACCCAGCATTGTTATTCTCCTCATTGCACGTGTGGAAATTTAATTACGTTAACATTTTAACACAATAAAATCACTGCCTCAGATGCTGGAAGCAATTTGCTGTTGTTTCCAAGGAAGTTTGTTTGTTGTTTTTTGGTTTTTTTTTGCAGAAGGTGGATGCATGGTAAGTAACAGCTCGTAGAAGCCTTTCCCTGGTGCATGAAGGGTAATAAATGATTGGAAACAATCTGCGCAGAATTACCAAAGGAAAATTGTGTTTGTTCAGCCTGATTGCCACCTGTGATGAAAGACTTGATAAGAGGAGAACAGTAAATTTACCTTGATTTCCATAAGGCTTTGGACATATTCTTTCACAGTGTCCTAAGAGCTGAGGAGATGTGAGGAGATGGATGGACACAGGTTTGGTGGGAAGAACTGCCGGACTGTTGTGCTTGAAGGGTTGTACTCAATGGTGCAAAGTACAGCTGGGGGTCAATGATGAGTGTGTTCTGTGATTCAGTTCTGGGGCAGTGGCAGTACATCTAACAGCCACCTGAGGGGTCTGAAGAAATGCACCCTTAGCACCCTCATGGATGGCACCAAACTGGAGGAAGCTACTGGACAGCAGGATCCTCATTCCAAAGGAAACAAAGTCTGGAGAAATTAACTGGCAGAAGGTCATGATGCTGAGTAAAGGCAAGCACAAAGTCCACCTGAGATGGAATAACCGTTTTTATTTCCTTTTACTTATCACTCATGAGCTCGTATCTGGAATATTCTGTATGGTTTGGGATTACCTTTCATGAAAGGCAAACCAGAGTTCTCTGGAGGGCCTAAGAGAGAAAAATGGCTCAATGGCTCTAAAGTGTGGAAGAGAGAAGCTAAAGCAACTGGAACTATTTAGCTGGAGAAAAAAGGCATAAAGAGAGCTGTCCTCCACTTTCTAAAAGGGATCGTAGAGGGCAGTTCTCAGAGGTCCTTACAATATAAGGACAAAATGCAGTGAATGAACACACACTTCAGAAAGGGACATTTCAATAAGGGTACTGGAGCACCAGATGAGGGGCCCTGAGAACAGTAGGTTCTCCTTTCTTTGAGATTCAAAGTACTCACCTGTACAAGCTCACCTGAGCAAGCTGACCTAACTTAGGAAGTTGGCCCTGCCCTGAGTGGGGAGATGGACTAGGGGATTACCTTCTGACCTAAATTTTTCTGTGGTTCTATGACACCAAATACTATGGGCCTAAAAAGCCTGAAGCCTGTATCACACAGAAACTCAGCTTCACTATCTTGGTGTATGGTTTATGGCCCAGCAGAAAAACTCTTCTCATAACTAGTGTCTGGCAATTATGGGAATGCCTGTGCTTTTGGAAAAAGCAATACCTATGAAATAGTTGTAGCACTTCAAAGGTACTTTGAATTCACAAATCTTATCTTTCAGGAAATATTCTAACCCCTGAGCAACTCACCTCAGTTCAAAAGAGAGCTGCTCTGCAATTCATTTTCTGAAGCCCCTGTTGAAATAAGCCAACATACAAGAAAAAAATGTAAGAATTGTACAGGCAAGAGAACAAGCAGGTAGGGACTGACTCTATAGTCAATTGATTAAGGCACTGAAGTGAAAAAAGAACTGGTGACAATTAGAAAAGGGTAAGGTGAGAAGGTCTCTGGTCCCCTGCCCTTTCACGTGTTTTATTTGGGAGAATCATCAGTTAAATTATCCAGGGAGAACAGAAAAACATGTACATCTTCTCTTCCAGCTGAGATAATTTTTGCATCTGCTTGCCAGTCAGTAATAAGGGAAAGAAATAGAAAGAAAGTCAGAATTTACCCTGAAGAGGCAGGAGAATTGAATTCAGTCCCTTTTTTAGCCACAGACTATCGATGTGATACAAGGTCTGTCCCTCAAATCAACATTTCACAGGCAGTGAGCCTTAACAGGAGTCCTGTGCTTGACACTCTGAGATCTAACACAGAGAGCACTGGTCCCTTTCCAAGTGTGACTGGAGCCAGTTACAGTGTTGTGAATATAGGCTGCAGCTATTTAGTGCTCCCAGGACCACTCACTGACCAACTGCATGGAGTGCATCTGTCCATTCTCAGCTTCCAAAAGAGCATGGACTTCTCCACAGTTTCTGCTGGGACTAGATCCTTGCCTAGCTTGACTCCTGTGCTCAGGAATTGCCAGAGGAATTGGTGTGAGCCAAAACCATGTCAGGAACTGTTTTAAGAATTCAGAATAGGGTTTGAGTGATCGCCAGAGCATAAGGCTTACGGCTACACATGGAACAATAAGAAAAAAGTAAAATATTGAATAAAGGTTGTGACGCAAATGCTGTCCTCCTCAGTTAGTAAACATGCCTTTCCTCTGCTACCCTTCCAAGTTAGGCCTTCAAATCTTCCCTCTTTCCTTTCTTTTCTGAGCTGTTTAGTAGGTGTGCGAGATAAGATCTCTGTGCGTTACTGATCAAAATCAGTAAGACACCCCATTAATCCTCCTGCTTGTCTTTATCTGGTGCAGCACTTTATACTTCTATTCCAAAGTCTTTGTGTAAGGACTCACTTGATCTCATATTTTATAACATGAAATCCAGTCAGGACCCAACCCAGGCTAGAACTGCTTTATAATGAAGATTGTCAAAAGTGATAACATTTTTGAACAACTGTGTGTGTTTCTAAGACAGATGCCTTGCTTTAAATTATCCCATTCCTTAATTTACACTTGGTTTTGTTTCTCAGTTCATGGAGTCTGTCCTATAAATTTTTAATGCTGATTTAGATAATCATAGGGGAAAAAAATCTTGCAGTTCCCTAGTTCAGGGGATCTAGGACTAGAGAGTGATTGAAGTATCTCTGAGATGTCTCTAATTTGTACCATTTTAGTAACAATTCCTATGAAGCAAAAGGAGACGTCCAGAAGCACCAGCTGCTCAGCATCAGACTAACAGACCTCAAGCCTTTATGCTGCTTCCTGGTTTTCCCAGACTGTATTCTTCTTGGAGCTGGCACAAGCCCTGGTACAATGGACTACTTCATGCTTGTGTCACAGCTCCTTTGTGCTAACCTGCAGTGAGAAAACTGATAGGGCACACATATGTTGAATAAAGGGCTATCATTTATTTCTCTGTAAAAGCCATATTTCACTGTAACTGCAGACCTGCCAAAACTCAGGCACTGAGCATCCTTGCTTCAGCTCCACACTTTCACATAGCAGGTAGGAGGCCTGAGAGACCCAGCACACATCCCCAGAGCCCCGTGCAGCACAATGGAAGTGCATCCTTCCCTTTGTCATAAATGCCCCATTCTGAAAGAGGAATCTTGCACGTGGATGGCATAATGGAAAACCCTTTTATCATTAAAAAATGCCAAATCTTTGACTAAAGGAATTTTCAAAAAATGGTTTGGGAAAAAATCCTCAACCATCCAGACTGCTAGCTGCTGTGAAATCAACAGAGATGCGAGCCAAGCAGCTGGGGAGCCATCAATTCAGAGATCAGGAATGTGTCAGCTTCAGAAGTTGGGCATATCAGGGAGCTTTGAGAAGAAAAAGCCAGGCAGCTCAGGAGACCTGGCTGGCATAAAGCATTGGCTTCTTTATTGTCAACATTTTTTTCAGTAAAAAATACCTTACAACATGTTTTTGACACAATCTAATCCTCATAAACCCACCAGGGACACAATTAAGTCACCCTAACTGTGCCAGATGTGAACATCAGTTGGAAGATGGTGGGAGACAGGAAGGCTGGGGGACATTTTGTGTCTCAAGGGAAGTAAAATATTGCCAATAGGTCTTAAGTGCTTTTTGCTATTTACAGTATTGCAGAGAAATCACTTCTCAGTAGCAGATTTTTTTTTTTTTCCCCCCAGGGACTAAAAGGACCACAGTAGAACAAAGTAGGATGACCTACCTGGTTCCATTTGGCAGCCCAGGCTAGGTACAACTGCACTGATATGGGCAGTGGCCTCACTGCAGTTTAGGGCATTCACAGCTCTGGGCAGAGGTGAATGAAGGGGTGCACAACAGCTGAGCATTTGTAATTCTGTTCCAGTTAATGAGCTTGTGAGTTTGTATGTCCATCTTTCTTTCACAGAAGTTCCCTTGCTCTGCCTGTTGACTCAGAGCTGCTACAAGGCCAAAGCACTCTTTAACCCTATGAACAGTGTGTGCCTGAAAAGTCTGGCTGCAGGAGGATATTTTTTTCTCAGACTGGACAGAAGCCAAACCAGTTTTGTTGGAATCTAAGAGTCTAAACTTTGTTGTTACTGTAAACTGGCAAGAAGGCAGATTGTTCATGGCATTGCTTCAGTGGGATAGGACACAGGCTTGCCATGTAAGACCACAACTTGAGCAAGTCCTTTAAGGTTTGACCTCGTGTTCCTTCCTTCTGTTTTCCTCTTCATCCTGCTTTCTCCTTTCTCCCTGGCCCCTGATTCTCTCCAGACATCATCTTGTACCCCAAGAATAAGTCTTCATCTCAGACTGTCTCAATTCTTTCTATGGTTGCAGACTCTATGAATTCACATTATCCCCCATTTTAAGCCAAAGGAAGGCCTGAAGCTCAAAAATCAATAGGGAAGTGCAAGAAAAGTAGCACAATCCAGACCTAGCCACAGGCAGCTCCTTTTATCTTCCTGAGATGAAATGTTATTTCTGTGGAGAGTACCTTTTCATTTGGAATCCATCTTTTCAATGATGAAATAACACTTCTAAAAGCACTGCATCAGAGAGGATGGTTCTTTGGGGATACAGTGATAATAAGCAGCAAGTGACAGAGTATAATCTCAGCAAGCATTTAGCAAGGTAGGAAGCACAATACCTATTCAGCCTTTGATTGGGAAGCATACTTCAAACTGGGATTGAGCCAAATCTCTAGCATCCATGACATCTCTAAAAAAGGCAACCAGCAGCTGGGCCATAAAAGAGCCACCATTGGAAATTCAGAGACTCCAAAAGGCTCTGCACATTTTTCCTCCAGAAATACGAATCTTGGACAAAATATTAGTATGTAGTTAATTGTAGTTATTTTTGTCAGAGTTAGCAGCTTTCCATTTCCATGTCCAAAGCAAGAAGATATCTATTCTTTGAATTAATGATCTCTCTGTCTTGGCCTTTTCATATTTCTGAAAGATCCCACTACAGTAGTGAGATCCACAGACTTAAATTCTGTAAATTCAAGTGGCTCTGCCCCAAAGTGTGTATAATTCCCCAGTTGTCATTGGCATGATGAGTCATAATAAGAACCTAAAATTTTGGAAAACCAAAATTCCAACTTTTCCCCTTTCCTAAATAAATAAGAGGAGCACAGCTAAAAATAAAAGGAATTTAAAACTGTTTTACTGTAAATGAGCAGTTCTGCCATCATCTGCCATCAAGCATTATGCTTCATTTTCAGAGTTGCAGTGCACCTGGGTGACTTATGTTTCCTTTTAATTTCCTTACAATTCCTGGAAAATAACGTCTCATTATGTTCTGCAAAACAGAAGCATCTCTGTAAAATGACCCAAAGTCTCTAATCATCATAATACTTTCCTTTTTTTGTCTTCACTAAAAGGAACAGACAGGTACAGAATATATTTAGCTTTTAAAAGAACAGTTGGCATTCAAAATTTAAAGTGCTTCTATTATTTCAGCTAAGATGATTAATAGAAAACAACAGTTGTCTGGCATATTGCATTTTAAACTGCACTATGGAACACATCCTCAATTACTGTGAAACAAACTATAGACAAGGAATATACCATTAAATACATATCAGTCAGGGAAAAAGCTGGTAAAATTTAAGACAGGTAGTCATGTAAAGTTCAGATAATACTGGCATCATGGGGGCATGTTGTGGGACTGTGCTGTACATTAGTATGTAAGAGAGGCCTTCAGCTTCAAATGCACAGCAAATGGGGTACATTTTCATCAGAAACTGAAGAGAATTAGCTGCAGAAAATAAATACCAGGTGAGCCCATTCTAAACACAACATGCCCAAACACCTTGTCTGAAAAACAATAAAGCTGGAAGTAGATATTCATTCATAATGCTAAATTACATGGTTGCAGGTGTGATCTCTGCTCTCACCATCACATGCAGCCATAGGTGCACTCACATACACACACAGAGGAAGCCATGTGATTCAAATGCATATGTAAAAACATGCCACCCACTTTTCCCTCACCACTCATGTTAAATAGGTCAAAATAACAAAAGCATATACAAGAGAAAGCACATGAACAGCTGTGCATGCCAGATATCGAGCAAGCACAGGAGTGTGGAGATAAGGCACTAGTCTGCACTGCCACAAGACCAAATGAAAAGGCAAAGAAGTTACACTTAGGATTTCACAATTTGTCATTTGATATTCCAGTCCCATAAATTCATATGTGTGTGTGTGTGTGTATGGTTAGAGACATTTCTAGATACCCCAGATCATGTTATCCCCATAGATACAATATTTAATTTATCCTTTACTCATCTATATTTCAGTTTATAGCAATTCTCCTTTAACAAGAAAAGCAATGTATGCCACTGCTAGCATTAGTAAAGTAACTGTGAAAAATCTAGTAGCCTGTACATGAAAAAAAAATTCTAACTGAAAAAGTTTCTGTTGTTGTATTGCAAGTAAGATGAAAAATAATGCACTATCAGAGCTATAAGAGCTGTAACCAGAATCACTGGGTGTGGAGACTGATTGACGAGATAAGGTTAAGAAAAGCTGTGTATTGCATAGATTTATAAGGAATTCAAGGACTGGAATTTCAGTTCAGAAAATGGAAATTCTTAATTGCAGCAATTTGTGACAATTTTATGACCTCAGATGTAGTGTTATAATATTAGAACTGATGGAGAATTAATCACTATATTCAGAAATAGTTGAATTTTCTTAGCTTTTCATGCTTGCACATCAGCTGTGAGTACATCTTCCTAGCTACTCAGCATCCAAATACATTGGAAGAATGCTACAGGAACACAAAGTGCAGATGCTGTGACTTAACACAGTATTGAATGTGGGGAAATAGGCTCCAAGTCTGAAGAAGATTTCAAGGATTTTTGTGGGTAGAATACATGCACATGTATACCTCTTGATGTCAAAGTTCAGTATCTGCCATTAATGTGACAGATTGTGTGTTAAATACACACTTTGATCAAACTGTGAAGACTATTTCAGGGTTTTTAACACACTTTATTAAAAAAACATGTCAAAGTACAAATAAACTAATGCTCCAGAATTTAAAAATAGCAATTTAATTTCAGGGGATTTGCCATTTTGGCTTAGGGCAGAAGGAGAGGGTGAGAGCATTTAATGACAGAATTATTAGACAGATCTACAGTTAAGATACATAAATAATTCATCTCCACACCAGAAATATCTTTCTGAAAATCTACTGCATGTCTTCCCTCAGTGACAAACATGTTACACACCATTATTTCAATGTTAGTTGCAGTGGAGACCAGATAGAGGAGCTCAGAGTGCCTACTGTGCGAGGGAAAACTGTTTGCCCTATTCAAAATCATTAGTGCTTGACGTGGTAAAGGCTTAAAATCATGAAGAACAGTGAATGGCTTTCAGTCTTTAGGGCTGATAAACAAGTCTATTGTTTACTTTTGGAATTAAAGCGAACCCATTCCTGTTAATCCGAGATATGCATCAATCCATTGCTATATAGAAAGGAAGATGCTTTGTCACTCCTGCCAACAGGAGAAAGAGACCAAGGAGCATTTAATCCATTTGGCCCTCAAAAGAAGTTCTTCACTGGATAGGAAAATTAGTGAGCCTGCATGAGGAGCATTTCTGAGTTTTGTTCATTTTTTTTTTTTTCTCTGAGACAAAGAACAGATTTGAAATTATTTATTACACTAGAGGCTTGTTTGGGATTGCTGAAAGTGAAGTGGTGAGTGAGGGCTGGAGACAGGCCTCTTTTCATCCAGGTACAGAGGAGGCCTGGGGAGCAGCTCTTCATTCTTCAGGTCAGCTGTGTAAGCAGATCTGCAGGCTGGCTGAAATGAAAAACTGCAGTCTTTGGTTTGCCACAACTCAGGACTGGAGATTTACATATAACACAGCATCCACATGAGAGTGGATCATCAGATGATGCACCTGCATCTCTGAAGGAAACACATGACTCTAATGCCTAAGAACTAAGCAAGAAAAAAAAAAAAATCATGATTTAGGTCTATCTGCTGTAGTCCAGTTAAAAAATTGATTGGACATTAAATTTGTATAGCCTTGTTGGAAAGACACAAGAGAGATTTGAGATGTATAAAGCTAAATGAGCTCACCACTTGAAGATCAGAACTGCTGTTTAGCAAAACAATTCTTTTAATCAACCCTTGGATATTCCTGTGCCAGTGTCCCTGCCCCAGCTTCACCATTGCTCAAAGGAGTCCTAGAGCCTTTTTCTGCCCTTGTCCCTCTGCTCCTGATTTATGCTCTAGAACACTTAGGTCAATACACATACACAGATATTTTCCTTTTTCAAATACTACTGAATAAAATTTAGTTCTTTGTGGTCACCCTACTAGCAGACTACTAAACAGCATTCCCCACCCCACAAAAGCTTTCCTTGTTTGTTTTCTGTGTGACACCCTAATCAGCTTCATCACATGATCCAAGTCTTTTGTTTATGACCTCCTGTTGCTGGGGAGGCTGGTTAGGATGCTGCTCTGTATCCAGGTTGCCATCCCTTTGTACACAAGGGCTGCCACCTGGGCTGGTGATCATCCCTCCTTTGAATTTCTGTCCCCTCTTCACATGTAATGCAGAGAAGGCAAATGATACTCAGGGCTGAAAGGGGGGGCTGCAGCTTGCAGCAGCTGCACACAATAGAGACCCTAATAGAAAATAGAAATGATAGAAAAACACCATCATCTCTTCATTGCTGCAGTACAACAATAGAGAGCAATTCAGTTTGGGGTGCATTAACAGAATGTGAATAGCACTGTTACAGCAGTGTGGTGCACATGGTTCCTGCCTCAGCTACATTGGGAAAACATTGTCATGCTTATGAAGCCCCTGTGAGGTGTTAGCTAATTTTATCAGTGTAAAGGAAGAACTAACTGATATCAAGAGACATATTTCAGAGTCATTGTCCCCAGAAAAATATATTAGAGGAGGAATGTTATTTTTCAGTGTATTCATCAGGCATTATGAATCTGAAGACAAAACTAACCAACCTAGCTGGGTCCAGAACACAAAATCTGGATTTCAGAGGATTTGAAACTTTAAGTTCTAAAAATCCGGGAAATTCTGAATTCTGGGCAAGTTTCTTTTCAGTTCTTAGATGTGGGGTTTTTACAGTAGCAGTAAAAAATTACCAGTTCTGTTATTTATGTCTACAGTTCACTCTGAGCTAGGATAGGTGCTTTTAGACTAGGCTTGCTTCCTTCAGTTTCATATTCTGGGGATTTTCCTGAATTACCACCAGCATGTGTATTCATAAGTGACTCCCACAAAGTCCCTGCTTACTTTTAAATTACTTGCTGTGCTCAAGACTGCAATTGGAACCTCTTACTACTTCCATTCCTCTTTTACAAGTCTTTAAGAAGGTCTTTCACTCAGCCCCATACACTAGCTCCTGTGTTATGAGTCTTATGTTCTGTTACCTCTTACATACCTGATTTCAAATTCAAAAGGCCCCTCTAATACACAGTTTGTATTCCATAACATTACAGGAGATTTCTTTTCAACTTTTATTTTCCATCTGGAGAGTATTTTCTATAGGATTGTTTGCAATTTTGTTTTCACTTTGCACATAACAAGACATCATGACACGTCTGCTCTTCATAGTTCTCAGCAAGTGTTTTCATGGAAATAAACACGATATCCTTCAAGAAAAAGTCCTAGGAAAATGAGACAACAAAGGACAGCTGTGGCCTGTGTGAAAAACTTCTTGTGAGGGAATTCCTCTTGCAGCCTTAGGTCTCCCTTAACAGTCTTTGGACTACTGCCCACAAGTGGCCCCCTGTGCTTTGCTCTCTCTGCTGCCTCAACTCTAATCCTGGGGGTGGATTTGGCACTACTGAAGGATCTCCAGCTCTGGCCAAGTGAGCAAGGGGTCAGTGGAAAATTCTTTTCGTTGCCCAAATCTTGTGTCTGCAGGACATTTACAGCCCCACCACAACTGGATGCCTTGGCTTTGCATTCCTGTTAACCCTGATGATAAATCTACCCCAAGAAGTGATCAGACTTTTCAGGGAAGTATACCTTTGGTGCACAAACTCTCTCTTGGAAACCCCTTTTTGGTACTTCTTAACGGGATTAGTAGGCTTTGTTATTCCCCTAACTCCAAAAATTCAAGTATGGCTGCAAAGGGGAGGCCTAGGGAAAGCACTTAATTTTGCTTGTTTTGGCTGCAGCTAGGTTTGTCTGGTGTTATATTTGATGTGGAGTTGCAAGAAGCTGCTAAAGGTAAGTCTGGGCATCACAAATAATTTTCCCCTTTTCATTTTGTCAATGGGATGAGAGATCTTGAGTAAGGGATTCAGTCATTTTCAGGGTTAGAGCTAATGCAAGTTGTGAGACAAAGCCAGTTTGAGCAGGGACCTGCAAAGGGCATGGCTATGGAAAGTTTGGGCAGAGAAAGGGCCAGGGCTGGAGGTCCTTGTGTAAAGCTCAGGTCTTAGGGTTAAGTTAAAGGTTAGGGGAAAGACAAAGACTAAGGTCCCATTGTGGTGAGGTCTCAAAGAAGTTGCCAAGATGAGAGCTAAGAAACAGGAAGAACTGGGCCAGTTCTGAAGATCCTGTGCTAGATATCATCCAAAAGCAAGTTTTAGCTTTTATATTATATGTTTAAAAGTGTGAAGGTTTAAAATATTAAAAAGTGACAAAAAGACTCAGCAGATCTTAACAATATTACATGAAACAAAGCATAAATCTTCAAGAAAAATATAAACCATGCAACAACTTCCCTATAGTTATAAAACAAAAGCCAGGTATAGAACATTCTGCTGGATTGAACTGGCTTGCATGGAGTGAAACAAGAGATGAAGCTGAGGAGCAGAAGATTTGGTGTTGTAGCTGTGATAGCAGGGAGGAAAGAGAGAGAAGGACATGGAGAAGGGCAGCATGGAAGAGCAGAACAGTTGCTTCAGGATGCACCCAATAATTTCAGCCATATTGTCTCTGATGACATGTTAGGGGTGGCTTGTGCCAGTCCAAGAACATCCCCCCACTCCTCTTGACTGGCTCCCCCTTCCCATGCCTCTGTCATTTCTGGGCCATTGCAGCCTCCTAACTCAACAAAAAGGGAGAACTGTTTTCTACAGGTTACAGAGAGAGACAGTGCAAGGCCAGAGTAAAACCAGCATGTGCCATGGAAGGGGGGGGCACAGTGAGACCCAGGATGCAGGAGGATGACTGCAGGCCAGGCTGCTCAGCACAGCAGCATGTGAGACCAGGGGTCCCAATCCAGCAGACTGCCTGCTACTCTCACCATTTCTCTCTCTCCAGTCTGCTAGTTGGAGAGATCACTGAATATTGGGTCTTTTTGGAGTTCTCTAGCAGAGCTGAGCTCTTCTTGGGCTCAAGAAGACTTCATAAACCCCCACCTGATAAAACACTCCAGAGCCTCAGCCAGAAGTAGTTGAAGCTATGGATGGAAAGAAGATGGCTGGAAAATGTGATTTCTATCTCCTGGCAAGGTCATATTTGAGGAAAAAAGATCGTCTGGGAAGGCACACAAGGCAAAAAAAAAAAATACTATGTCATGGAGAAAGAGCTATGAAAATTATATCAGTTTGCAAATTAGAGCCTTTTGCCTTGCTGAGAGGGGTATTTGCATGGGTGCTTTTGCTTTTCTTGGCAGCATCTTTTCAGACTGGCTACAGGAGTCTGCCTGTCTGTCATCTCTATTTTCCTGGAGGAAAATAAGTTTTTCTTTTGCGGAAACTCCCCCTTTCACTTTTGCAGGGAGGACAGTTCCTGTGGATGAATTGCTGCTGCAGGGGCCGTGCTGTCCCTGCCCTTGGTGGGGCCACCGTGGTGCACAGCTGTCCCTGCCACACCCTGCTCTTCTGCACCTGCTGCCCAGCCCTGGCTTCCTTGCTGCAGGGAGAAGATTGAGCAGGGGAGAATGGGGAGAAGAGGGGAATGAGGAGAAGTATGAAAGCATGCCTGCCTGAGTTTTAACCTCGTACAGAAGGTGGCCATGGGGGTAGAAATTTGTCTTGGATCCAGCCATACAGACCTAGGCAAAAAGTGTTAAGGACTTTGATGGTGAGACTCCCACTCTGATAGACAGGGTGCCCCTTGAACTGTACTCTGCCTCTCTTCACAGCTTCAGCACCTGATGACATCAGCCTTGACCCCTTTCATTGGAAATTGTTTACAAGGAGAAATGATATTTGGACAGTATTTATACTTCTTGTAAGCTACCTCAGCAACTGGCAGTAGTGGCCATAGGATGTGACCAATGAACCCACAATAAATACTCCTTTGGGCAAATGTTAAAAAACTGTGGGTTATGGCACTTTAGAGGCAATCTTATCAAAACCAAAAAAAAGTTAAAGGTGACTTAAAAAGATTGCAGTTCTGGAACATCTGAGCTTGCAGTTATTTGTCACATAAACTATGAATAGGGACAAATGAACTGAAAGTCCTTTTGTTTCCTTTTCCTTTATATATAGCTTTTTCTACTGGAAGAATACACTTTGGGCTCTTAATCACTTCTCCAATATCACTGAGTGTCAGTTTTATTTAGCAAAGTGATACATATTTCAGCAACAAGACTTTGTGGACATATTTACATTTTATTTTTCTGTTTAGCTAGGTGGGTTTTTTAATCCCAAGGGTTTCTTGATGGATGAAGATATTTTTATTTGGAGACTAGTACTGATTGTTTGGCTAGAAACCAACTAGCTCTGCTGGAATGCATTTTTAGACTTATTTCTTTTTTTTGTTTGTTAACAGCTCTTATGCATTGTACAGATTATGCTGTGCACTGAATCCTGTAGACAAAGACCACACTGCTATGCAACTGAAGAGCTATATCATAACATGAATGTGCAAGGAAGGATTGATTACAGCTTCAGAGGAAATGATTCTTTTGACATTTCCTCGGTTCTCATTTCCTCTGTTTGCAATCTTGAACAAATTCCCTGTTAACAGAGCTGGTTTAGTACAATTTCCTAAATTTTTATTTTCTGATCAATTAAAAGGAGGAATAAACTGTACTGGATGCAATATCCTCCTCTTCTCAATGTATACTGCATTCAGAGATACACTTATATTTTTCAACCCTAAAAACAGAGTCCTCCCTCACTTCACCTGTAGGGCCAAGGGTGTCACTGGGTATCCTGGCCTCAGGCTGAACTCTGCCTTTCCCTTTCTTTTGTGAACATCCTTGAGAGATGACAGGCTGAGCTTCCTTCACATCTTTAACTGTGGCAACCAGCACTTTAGACAGTCTCTGGGTGAATATATTACAATCTCTGATGAAATCTTCCCCTTTTTTCTGCCTGACTGATGTGGCAGGGCCAGCTGTGTTTGCCACAAATCAGAAATTTTCCTTTCACCGTCCCAGCCAGCAGCAGACTAGCACATGGAGAAAATATGGGAATTGGAGCCATCCCTCTGCCACGCCAAGAACACCCCAGACTCACACGCCCTCCTCCCTGGCCTCCACATGCACCACTGCCTTGCTGGGACCTACACAGTCCTCCACCCTGTTCACAAGCCAGATGGGATGGGCACACTCTCTCAGCAGAAATCCCACCAACTAATCCAACCCCTGCTTCCACCAGTGAACTGGGAATCTGCTGCATCTCCCCACATCACAGACCCTTTGCCCCTTTCAGAAAACACTGCCTGTAGATGTGACCACAGGCTGCAGATTTAAACAACTCAGTTTCTTACAGAGAAACTCATTCATAACTCTGACTCAGGCCACAGTGAGCAGGAAGAAAAAAATTGTGGAAGCTTGGTACTCCTCTTCATTTTGTTATTTCTCATTCCCCTTGGGCAGTGTAGTTGTGGACACACTGTTGTGTTTTGATCACCTGTACTGTGTGAAGCTGCTGCCACCCAAGGTCTACCTTTATCTCACTTTACTTCAGACTTTCTGAACTGAGTCAATGGATGTTCCAGTTTGATCCTTAGCCTTAGCAAACAGCCTATGCAGCCCTGCTTGGCACCTAGAATTAACATTCTCCCAGTCATTGCTTGACCATTGTTTAACTTTTTGACGTTATACCCAAAGATCCCTTATCTCCATGCCTTTGTTTCACTTCCTCCTTGACAGTACTTGCAGTTCACTTGGGTTCAAGTTAATCTTGGCAGGCACAATTACATCCCAAAAGTGAAATGAGGCATATCATCCAACCCCCCTTCAGGAAACTGGATGAAGTTCCATATTCAATCAGCAAAGAGAGCGAGATGCCTTTGGAGGCCTGCTGAAGGGTATTTGGTCCATCTTATTGAGGCATATCTGAAGGCAGCATTCACCAAATGATATGTGGACTGGTAGGAAATTGGCAAATGCCTCTATTTAGCTGCCTACTTCACTTCTGCAGAGGGACACTGAAAGGTGCAGAGAAGGATCTGCTACTTACCCATTACACCCATGCCACTGTTTAGTTTCATAAACACCATGATAAGGCAATTTTTTCCACACCTCTGTGTAAGAGATTTTCATTTCTTCTTTTCATCTGAGCCACCATGAAGCCAGACAGGCAGGACTCCTGCAGCCAGCTGGGGTGACCAGCTGGGAAACACACAAAAAGTCATCTTAGTTTTATGCTAGTAATTATTCATCATACAAAAAAGTGGACTGCCACCACTTCCTAAGGTGAGGTTTGTTATACTGCTGACCACACCTCGTCTCGTTCAGGCTTCCTCTGAGATCTTAGGAAGGCTTTGTGTGCCCATCCATATTGACACCAGGATCACAGCAGAGCATCTGCAGGAAGATGACTTCCATTTAACAGCACATGGGGACTGACACAATGAAGTACCAAAGGAAAGAGGCAGACACCTGGCAATGGGCTGCCTACAGGGATAGGCAGTCCAGTGGAGCAGGCAGGCTGGATTACTGTCTAGACCCTGGCTGGGCTGCAGGGCACCATGAATACAAAATTCAGACAGACAGGATCACACCAGTGTAATCCATAAAACATTGCAGATATCTTCATTGTCCTATGCACTTGGCAAAAAAAGGGAAATTATTGTCTCAAACTATAGGAACAGCCTGTTATAGCCAATGCTGAATCTTTTCAGCTGGGTTTCTGAGGGCAGAAAAATTATTTTCATAAAATGGTCTATTTCTAGTTATCTTCCTGAGGCTATCAGCCTTGTTTTTCCAGGTACCTGTTGCTTCTGCTGCTTTTCCTTTGGTGGTATTTTTTAACCCAGCTATTTAAAATGCTTATGTGGACTTCTTTTGTGCAGGATCCTAACATTTCCCTGAAGAACATAAGTATGGGACAAGAAACAGTGATTTCTAGCAGCTCATAGCTCTGCTAAACTTCTCTGGAATTGCATGGGAGCAAGAAAAGACACATCTCTAGCCCAAGGCCCTCTCCCTTCTGAATTCAAAGCCTGTCATAAACAATAGAAGCATTAAAACTTTTTCTAATGAAAAGGTGAGTAAATGCTTCATAACATAGAGTATAAGGCAGTATGTATATGTATATAACCACATATGCTCAGAGGTTATTAACATTCCCTGGGAAGCTTCAGATTTATAAAATTTATCACCTAAGTGAATTTAACAAAAGTTTAGCCCGGAAGCAAGCAGTTAGTAATTGATCAGTAGTATTTTAGGAGCTAAACAGGCTCCAAGAAAAGTCAGAGATCACTACAGTAGTGCAAGCAGATCTAAAAATAAACCATTAGGTCATAAACACAAAATTGCTGCGAGTCAATAGCCTGAGGTAGGCAGCAGGATGCAGAACACCAACCACTGTACATGAAACACACTAATAGCTGCAGAGAAGCTGTCCAATAAAATAGACCAGTGACTCAGGGTCCAGGAGATTTAATCTGACACCATTCCAGGGATATCAGCATATGACTTCAAACACTGCATTAAGAGATAGAAAGCTTAATGGCTGCTTTCTAGTTTAGTACAATGCCTGGTGATAATATTCCTGAATTTAGAACTCATAAAATATCTGTAGCCTCCAGCAGCAATATCTCAGTACTTTACTGAGATCAAATCCTTCACTGAAGTGTGTCAAATAGGTCAGAGGCAGATGACAGTACATGAGAAGGGGCACTGCCTCCATAAAAGCATTTATAAGAAACAGAATATATAAGTCAAGAAGGGCTATATGGAAGCACGGATATTCATGACTCTAAAAGACATTTTCAAGCCTCCTAAATCTCTGGTCATATATTCTATCCAATACTTTCAGGAACTAAAGTGAAAACCAGATTGGCAAACGTAGGTAGATGAGGAAAGCTGAATAAAGCTACCAAGCATATATGAGAAAATGGAATGGCACTGATTTGGACCTACTACCTTTGTGCACTGAAATGGTCAGGCACTGAAGAGGCCCTCACTGGCCAGCTCCTGGAAACCAGCTCTCTGGAACAGCACATTCTCCTAGTAGAGTAGGCAATCTCATTTCACTTCCAGATCTCTGCCCATCTTTGTATGAAAACTACTTAGGATTTGAATATTTACAGCAGTAATGGCCTTTGAAGTTCAGTACTTAAAGGCGTTAAGTTATGAAAAATGGTTACCCTGAAAATATGAGAATAATGGACCTTACTTTTTCATTATGAATGTTTTGTCTGATAACTATGGGATAAGCCTCACCCAGCTGTGTTTGACTGAGACCAAATGTAATAAAAGACTGATAATAAATATTGAATTGCTGTAGAAGAATCTGAGCTGAAGTTCTCCTTGCACGAATAAACTGAATTCGAGACTGCACTTTACACTACACTTGTAGAACTTGGAAGTAGAAAGTTGAGAGATCCATGAAGATTAATATGTTATAATTCAACAATCTTTTATACTTTTAAATGAGGCTCTACAAAACAAGGTCACAAAGGACATTCCTCATTGTTCATTAAAGCTGCTATTTCCTTGTATATGGTACTGCAGGGTGGAGTACAACTATTTTCTGCAAATCAACTGAGAAAGCTATCAGAATACAATAAAATTCAAATGTGCATTCTTATCAGATCCTTCCCTAAGAGATAAATATTTTCATTTTGACTGCATTATGTCAGAAAGTTTAATTCCAAGGAAAAAGTTTTACTACTCAGTATTCACTATGGGTTTTGACTCTGAGTAGTCTGCTATTCTGCCATTTTTATACTCTATTCCATATTGAAGTGCTGGGATATGCTACCAGTTTTTTGTTTCACCATGAACTGCATGTGAAATGATGCCAGCTCACCACTAGGTGAGCAGGCCATTCTAGATTTAGGGCTATGTTATAGGCCACAGCAGCAGTAGGTGGACTAGGTTTAGGCCAAAGGAAAACAGGAGATTTCTTAGGGTGGCAGCCTTTCTTCTTTTGCTTCTCCAGCCAGAAGACTGACTGCTCTGGAAACTCTCACTGGCCCTGTCCAGCTGCTGCTCCTGAGGGACAGGCAGAAGCAGTGTCCACTGACACCAGACCATTGGTTTCCTTTTCCTCCCTGGACACAACCCAAACCCAGGCTACTGGAAATATGTAGACACTTTCTAGCTATTTTCAGGTCTCTTACTTTGCTGTAACTTCCCTAGACCAGCTCCCTTGATTTCTGCTGGTTTTCCCAGTTCTTGTTCCACTAACTGCCCTCAGCCTGAGCTGGTCACCCCACATACAGGAAGAAGGAGAGAGCAAAATTCATTCTAATCTGCTGAGAAAATTTAGGATAGCCTTGGCTAGACTGACCCCAGGTGATATGGTCTGTAAATGCAATCTGGACATTTTCTACCCTAACAGTCACATGAATTCTGTAAACACAGAAAATTCTGAATGCGGTTATTTCAACTTACACCTATTATACATATATAAACTGAATAAATTTAATTATCATGCTCTTAAGTACAGAGATGCTTCAGCATATATTTCCCACTTCAACATGCCACGAGTGCTGGCAGCACAGAAGCAGCAATTAGTGGTTTATGACCACACTCATTAAGGTCTGTGGGCCAGGGCAGGTGACTTCAGGGAGGCATTGAGGGAGATACGTCTTGTTTGAAAGAATGCATGAAAAATAATTGTATAGATTCATGAAACTTCCAAGAAAACAATTTAATCCTCTTCTCTGTTATTTTTATGAAAAATTTAGTGATAGAAAGATTTAAGACATTCTTCAGTCCCTTTGCCTAAATTTTTCCTATAGTTTAATATTTAGTGACTTGTCCTGTTTCATTCTACATCTTCTTGCATCTTAAGCAATGAAGTTGCTACCACTTCCCTTAGAGGAATATTCCATAAATTGCAATTTCACACTTGTCAGGAAATTTTCTCACACCAGCTTGCATGCTTCCTGTACTAATTTTTTTCCAGTTCTGCTATCAATATCTTCATCTACTACTTCTAGCAAGAGCAGCAAAAAAAATTGTTGTTACTACTCTTGTACTATTTGAGTAGCTGTGGGATGCCCCCAGTACTGGTGCCATCTAACAGATTCCTGCCCCAAAGATGTAAAACACATGAATTAACATTATGGCAATCCCATGAGAATTCATTACCCATGAAACATTTCCTCTCTTTTCAGTGACACATAGATGCAGCCAATGTTTGCATTTTGAGGTGCAGAAGAAGTGTGCCTTTTGGGATTGACTAGAACTGGTGAGCCTACAACTTTGGGTAAAGTGTGAAAACTTCACTGAGAAAATCAGTTTGCCAAAACACAATACAGTTGTTAATTGTAAGGGCAACAGTTGCAGCTGGACTTTGGTGAATAGAGCAACATCCACGAAAGGCAAGGTATTTCAAATGGTCAGAACTGAGCAATATATTTCCATGGGGTTTACTGTGTTTCAGTTCTGAAATTTAAAAAATGAAAATTTTGAATTTTCTTTAAAGATAATGTTATAGAAAACTTGTCACATGTAATTTGAACATTTGCTAAAGCCATAACCTTTTGTTCTGTCATATCTTTTTTTTTCCTTGCTGTAATGTTATGATTCATAATGCTATGTACTGGTTTTAAAGTGTTATTTTAATTAAAAAAAAATCTAAATTACTCCATTTTTTATTCTGTTTTGTATAAGTATGGACATGTCTTAATCCAAGATTTTGCTGTCATTGTAACAGCATTTCCCTACAGGAGAATACTCTACTGGAAAATTTTCAAATATAATTTTTTAATGCATAAGCCATTCTTATTTATTAACGTATCAAGATTAACAAGAGTAGAGAATTTTGTTGTTTTCCTGTAGTAGAAATTTTACTTGCTCAGGTATATTATTACCTTACATTGCATAAACCAGGTCTATGATTCATGCCTAGAACTGAATCAGGTAATTTTTTACATAATTTGCACAGTTTGCCAATAACTTGGGTGTGAACAACTAAAGAAATCCATTAACTCCCTGTAAGTGCTGGAGTCATTAATTCTTACGAGTGTGTACTCATCAAATATATGAGATGAAAAATCATGATTCCTTAAGTAATATTTTTTAGATAGCTTGCTTTTGACCATACTTTCCATTGCTTGCTTTTGACCATACTTTCCATTGTGTAATTTAGTCTTAAAAGTTTGTACAATGTGATGTGGTTCAGAACTTAGAAAATAAATTCTTAAACAAAATATTGAATGTTGGTGCTTTATCTGCTGTTCTTAATTGTTCAAAGCAAAACAACTGAACAGTGTGGGACAGAATCCAGAAGCTGATCACAGAAATGCAGTTTCAAGTTGTTATATATGGAGATCCTCAGTGTGGCTTGCCTGAGAATCTTTACTATATTTTTGCATTAAACATTTACAAGGTTAGGTTTGGGGAATTTACTAATCAAGCTTATGCTGGTAATCTAATATCTTTTTTTTTTTTTGGTCCACATATATATGGTGTTTTGAAAGAGGGCTGTGGAGCTACACCAAAGGGTAACTACTTATCTAACCTGCATCTAGAGGAGTGGCAGAGGCAAATGTTGAAGTGGAACCATTAAGGCTCAACAAAGGGACATGGCTGTCACAAGGATGTGATGCTATCCTCACATTAAACATTCCCAGTCATGGGAAAAAATCTCATCAGTTCAGTCCGACTTTGATCACCGCACTTCTACCGAGGGCCTGCCCTGGCACTCCGTGCCGAGTACAAGCCTGACTGGGCTCCTTCAAAGAGATCCCAGTGTGGGATGTGGCTTCCTGGGCTGGGTTAAATTCACCTTCTGAATTACCCTACCCTAACAGCATTCACTTGAAATGGTATGGATACAAGAAACATTGCTTCAGGAATACTGGCTTGCCTGGGGTTTCCTAAGGGCAGGTTTTTAAGATGAGACTGTAAAACAGTAAAAGGTTATTGAGCAGTAAAAGATTACAGAAATCTACACTGTCAAAAATAAACCAGTTTCAAAATACCTTACTAATTCTTTTACTCAAGGACATAATAGATATGAGTCCTTTTATAGATCTTTTTCTCTGGGCAGCACATGCCTTGGAAACTTTCAGCTGGACTAGATTAGTGGGAATAGAAATGAAGGACAAATCCTTATATCTCTGAGTCAGCAGGATTATCACATACATTTAATTCCAAACACCTGATTCCCTCTAATTCAAACCTTAAAGCATGAAGGATCAATAGTTCATTCATGACTGGCTGTTGCTAGTAATACTGCAAAACAGACAGCTTTCATGTTGTTTAAGTAATATATCATATCAATATATATCTCTGAGATATACCAGAGACTTTGAGTGAAGATTTTGGATTTTTTCACCCTTCTGCCTCATAACACTAAAATGTGAGAGCATGGTGACACAGAGTGTGCACATGAAATGGCACTTCAGGATCAAATAGACACCAGCAGGTTTGCAGACAAAAATTACAATGAAATGAGAGAATGTTTAAATTTCAAAATAATGTGGGAAACACAAATTAATAACTGTAACATAAGTAAATGGAGGGTAGATACACTGAAATCAGGAGAAAAACAGAGGCACAAGCAAGAAGGTAAGAAGAAACAATTAAATTGTGTAAGTGTGTTTTTTTTTAAATATGCTAAAAATTAAACTGTAGGTACTGGAGAAAATGTTGAGCCAGGTATTAATTGAACAATTCAGAAAGAAATTTGGAACACTCATGGGAAATGAAATGTATCAAAGATATCAAAGAGGTAAAAAGAAAACTGTAAACACATCCAAGAAATCAATAAGAGAGATCAAAATCTCACTAAGAAATAGGGGAGTGATAACACTTCAGGCTAGGAGAAGGTGATGTGGTATAAAGGTGACCTGAGGACACTAACAGAAAACACAAGTCCCATTACCCCAAAACCATGAAGGCTCTAAGGCACTGAGTACAAATCTGCTGGCACACAACACTCACAAAACTGAGGAAAACTTCATCCCAGTGCATAAGTCTGTCTTTGAGGTTAAATTTCTCCTTAGCTCTGTATCCAGAAAAAGACAAGATTGCTCCAGTTCCAGTCTTTAATTTCTTTTTGGATGTCCAGAACAATATCAGAACGGGTGGCTGACTCAGATAAACTCTCAGTTGAGTGTGGTATTCTAATTTTAAACATTCTGTTATTCATTCTGTGATCTCATCATAAGATCACACATGAAATCTTGTTTATCACAATTTTATTACACTTGGAATTTTGGATCTGTGGCTTCATTGTGTGAAATTCATTTATCTGTATTAGACTGCCTGAAATGCTCTGTGTATGAAATGCTCTATAGACTCCTCCTTGACTAGGGAGAAAAATAAGAAGTCCCAAAGAATCATTTATTTTATCGACTTCAGACATCTCTAGAAGAGACAAAACACATCCCACATGTGTCAGTGATGCTCCATTAACTGCAAACAGGGCTACAGGTGAGTACCTCTGAGGGAGATTTCTGTGATGCAGGTGGCTCTCACTTTGAATGGAAGTAGCTTTTAACAGTGCCAGCACTATATAAATTAAATGAATTTTCTAACAAGCAACAATTCATTACAAGAAAAGTAAATGTGAATTGCCTGTAGGTAACCTGGGGGCCAATCAGATTTCATTCCAATTGGAAGGGGAGCACAATTTAATTGAATTTTTTGACTAACAGAGAGCAGAAAAGGCTGTTTCTAAGTCCATCTGTTAAGGATTGTTTATCAAGTATGAAAATAATTTTCTTTAGATATGATCACTGTTTTTCACAGAGATCAGAAATTATTTGAATTGGAAAAAGGAGGTAAAACTGCTAGGACAGAAATTGTGGCCCAAGCAGTACCACACAGACAACAGGGGTATACAGCCAAAGCCAGGCAGGTGGTGAGGGGTCTCCTTAGCCAGAAACTAACCAGAATCCATCATAAATATCATGACTATTTCCAACTTAATATTCAGTTTGCATTAATCTGTGTCATCCTGAAGATGTTATTTCACTCCCCTGAATGCTTTCCCTCTGCTTGCCAGGCATCAAAGGCCAGAATAGGAGATCTGCAGGACTGAACCTGATCCTGTGTCCAGAGTAGAGTAACTGTCAGAAGAGTGAGCACAGTTACTGTTTCTGCAGCTACTGCTGTATTTGCCAAAATTAATAAAACTGCTAGTCTGGGTGTCTAACAAAAGGTGCATCAGAGTTTGGTGCAATGGTACATCATACTGGAAGTTTCAGATCCCTGCAGGAGGTAGTGGTACCTAACAACAAGACAATTTCTAACCCACATGCCATGAACTGTGTGATGAGCTTCATTAAAAAAAAAAAAAAAAAGTTTAGAAGCATGCTTCAGAGAAATTTGGGAAGCAGCAGCGAAATGTTTTGTATGATCACATCTGTGAAGAGCAAGGTCCATGTTTTAATCCTCTCCTCCCTCTTTCCACTCTCCTACTAAAAGGGGAAAAAAAAAAAGGAAGCAAAGAAGAAGATACAGAAGAGGGGGAAAGACCTAATGCCAGAAAATCTTTTTGAAGTATTTCTTCTCTTGATTAAGAGTTCTCAGTTTGGCAAGACCTAAATCAAGATACATCAAAGAGGGTTCAAAATAAAGAGCAGCTGAATGAAAATGTATGAGATGACAGAAAGAATAAACAATAATAAGTGTGCATATGTTTAAGTCATCTGAAAGTGATTGCAGCAATGTGTTAAATGTCCAGAAATACACATTAAAATAGCATCGTAATTCCCTAAGGGGAAAAGATCTGCTTAAATCTTAAATAAATCTCGTTTAGACTAAACTGCATCCATTCTTCCCTTTGTGTTATGACTTCAGGAGCTTTCCCATCCTCTCTGTTTGGTTATGTATAATGGGAAAACCACTACTGTTCTTGCTCAGATTTTCTGTGGTGTCAGTGGGTTTCTGGAGGTAAATATATTGGCAACATAGCCAAAACAGGAACCTCTCCACCAGTTGTAACTCATATGGAGAGGATGAAGATGCAAGGGCTTATACTTCCCTTCTGTTTGCTGGCATTTCTTTTCCTCCAGTTGAAAAGTGGGGTTTTTTGATAAAAGTTTGGAGAATGTGATTAAATGTTTAAGGGAAATTATTCACAATTCGCTGCACAGTGCTTGGAGGTTGAAGAGAAGACCAATAGAAACAGATGTAAAAGGGAAATACAGGACAAAACTCAGGAAGATAACAGGCAGCAGAAAGCACCATGAGAATAATAACATGATGGCATCAGTTTTGGTTTCCACTTTCAAATCCTCCACATTCTGGTACCTATGGACGTAATCTAGCAACAAGACATCACTAACAAAGTTACCACATATTTTAACTAGGAATATCTCAGCTTTAAAATAATCATGTGTCTTGTGTTCCACTTAATTTCTTTTAGTTGGAAAACCTTGAAAATTAATTTTAAAAGAATGCAACTCCTATAAAACTATTCTTGATGAATGTTGTTTAGATAGATGGCTCTCTTTAGTACTGTGACTTTGCACTACCTGTGTTTCCATTGTGGCACTGTAAACACTTTTGAACAGCACCACCATAGCAGTATTTTAGCAAGGTGACAGAATAATGGCTTTCTCTCTGTTGAATCTTTTCAAGCATTCAAACTCTCAGAACTGTTGCAGTAAATGGTTAGCAGGTAGCTAAGAAATTGAGATTAGTTTTTGGCTCTGGTATTATCCAACAGGCTATCATTATCAGTCACTAATGCCTTTCATGAAATGGATAAAAGGTCCAGGATATCACTCATGTGGCTCTTCTAAAATGCCCTGAGGTTTTCTGTTTTGGTTTGGTTTTGTTTTATCTCTGAGTGTGACAAAATGTGGCAGACAGGAGGGCACCACAGAATACTTCTTAATCATTTCACATATGTTGAACACAAGGTGTTTAAAAGATAAGGCTCTGGAAATCAATGCATATATAGATGCTTTTGTCTTAACCCTGTGCCAGAAAGTGTAGCACACTTACTAATGCTGCAACTCTACACAGGCAGCCAAGTGCAAGTTATTTGAATTTACATTGCTACAGTTTATAAGGAAGCATACTGGATATATTTGAAAACATGAAGTGAGAATTTCGAAATGAGCACCAGTTTTGCTTTCTGAATGCAAGCAAGCAACAGGGAGTTCTAAGTGTGGAATACAGCACTGTCTGTATTGGTGTATGATGCTTCACAATGTCCAAGCTAAAATATACCCTCCTTGTTTATTCTCAAGCAATGAGACGTCCATGAAACAATGGATGGGATTCTGTAGGCTGGATGAAATTAGATCATATCTCATGTTCTCTCTCCTCTTACTCTCTTGTACTTCTAACCTAGCAATTTTTATAAAATAAAGGAGGAATCAGGCATCTGTTGTCTCCAGTTATAAACCATCTCTTTTGCTTACTTTATACTGCTAGATGACCTTAAGTCAACTCCAGTCCAAGGCAAAAACATCAGTGGCCTGAGATCAGCTGAAGAAGTAAGGAGTCCTAATTAAGTAACCACCTAATCCCTTCTCTCATCTTTCTGCTCACCCACTAGAGACAAACCTAATGATGTTGTAGGATAATGGGATCTGCTTTTAATTGTTGTCTATTGTTAGTACAGATTAGGCTGCCTACTATAATGTGAAGGTGCTCCTGTTGAGTAGCCCCATAGATAGCCAAGCACATATCTTAGCAAACCAGGAATGCAGCCAAATGAAGAAGCATCTTCCCAGACCAGGCAAATAACCTAACAGCCAAATAACTGCAACTCAGTCAGAGCAGCAAAAGCTCCTATCTGTGAGTCTACCCAGCCCGAATTGGAACACATTGGCACTTACTTTTTTCTTAGTCTGCTACTCATCTGCCAATTCTGCAAAATCCTGAATCTACTTGCCGTGTTCACAGGTGTGCTCTTGGCCCTTCTCAGCTTTACAAAGCTCCTTTTCCAGCTTCTCCTGCATTCTGCCTTTCCTTTCTCCCTGCCCTGCAATGAAGCCAGAAACTCCCAGGAGTGTCCCAACACTTCTTGGATCAGTATTCCGATAATTTTTGCCCTTCCTGATACTGCCAACAATGGGGATGTACTCTCTCTACCTGATCAGTTCAAAGCTTATCTGAGAGAAAATAGTTAGAAAAGGTAGTTTCTTGTTCAAAAAACTCATCACAATATTTAGGAAAATAGGCTCCTACTGCCTTGAAACTGCAAGAGCCTAGTGTTTACCAGTTTTCTGTTTGCCCAAAGCACATTTGACTTATGGCTGCATTCTCCTCACCTCAGTTACATCCTCCCTTGCCCTTATCATTGCCTTCTCCACCTGGTCCCATCTCTTGCCCTCAGTGTCTCCAGGAGTTGCTTCTCACTAATTTATCAACCTTCCTAACCAAACCTCAGCCTCTCTGATACTGATGAACACAAACCTAAAAAGCCTGTCCCAGCCCATTGCAGCACAGAGATCCCATCCTCCCTTTGTGGTCATCCTGGAGTTATGCCCCTTCCTTGCTCCACCGGCCGGCTCTGTCCACACGAGGAACATGGCTTAGAGGGGCATGGCTCAGAGGAACATGGCTCCTCTGGGACAGGACAGTCATGGGCCCAGGTAAGCCACTCCAAGGACAGCAGCACAACCAACCTATTGTAGCTGTGCTGGGAATTTCACCAGCTCCAGCAAACCCTTATCTGGAAAGACCTTGAGGGCACAGTCTACTCTGTTTGTCCTCAGCACAGAGGAGGTCTCAGGCCTTGTAGCATCAGAAGTCATTGGTATGGGTAATTCCTTTAGATACATCAGTACAGGGCATTAAAAACTCCTTTCTAGGTTTCTGAAAATCTAAAGGGAGACAATTATTTGACAAAAGCCCTTCCCCTTTGGCTCAGCCTGTAAACACATATTACTCTTAAAGAAAAAGACTTCTACTCTTACATTTATGAGTAGTTTTCTGCCTTCTGTGGGACTAGTCACATTCATAAAGCTAAAATAGGTCTCTGAATGTCTCTTTAGCATCAATATCCATGACTTCTGATACATTAACATTTAAAGACTATATTAATATTCTCAGCACTGCAGGAAAATACTAGGTCCTTCATGTTTATATTCAATATTTGTTTTTATTGGCTGAGTTTTAGTGAATGAGTTAAAAATACTAGGAGATAAATGGATAAATAAATGTTTTTTCTTTAAATCTAGAAAAGTATTTTAGAAACATTCTCATACTCTTATATTAATCCCAAAATGTATCTAGCAGGATGTCAAAGGTGAACAATATTACTAAATATAAAGAAATCATGAAGAAGGTTAGGTTTGTACAGTTGAGAATAGTTTTGGAAGAAAAATTAACTTTCCAATTTTGCATTCTGTCAGAAATATCAGATTTTTTTTTTTTTTTTCAAAAGAAATTGTGCTTCTCACTGCTAAGAGACCAACATTATGTGTAAAGAGGAACCCATCAAGTACAGTGCTCACAGCTGTGAATACTAATGCTGGATGAATGGCCGTACACATAGCTGTAGGTCTCACTGGACCCATCACGTTGCTCCCTATTTGTAATAGTAAATCAAATTCTCTGTCCAAAAAGAGTCACCACTTACTGCTAAATGGAGTCATATGATTGTTTCTTAGCCACATGGTATTGACTTCTGTTCACTAAATGGCTGACCTACATTCAGGAGACACGCCTGAGAGAATCACTGCACTTCCAATTCCACAATGAAAATCAACAAGAAAGCTTTTTAAGAACAGAATGTGAGAGAGCAAGCTTATTCATTAAAGAAATGCAAGATACTTGAGATATTTTTGTCCAAGTCCTACACCAGCTGCCACATATTTCATTAAATTGTTGTAGACATCAATTTTTTAAGCTGTTGCCATCTTCCCCCTGTCTACAGAAATAGAGGGAGAGAATTGTCAGTTCTTCAATATTTTACATTCAGTTTTCTCTTATTCTGTAAGCAAATCACCAGCCTTCTTTCTCTGGGACTTCATGGCTTCCTTTTCTCCCCTTTCTAATAATTGACCCATGGGATAAAGACTTCTCTTTCCCCAAAACCAAAGGAACCTAAGTTCCTAGGCTTTGCTCCATGACATCCTATGTCCCTCAAGAACATCTTCATGTCACCAACTCTGTACAGAATAGTTACAAGAGTGTGGTGGCCTTGGACTTGAAATGATTTTAAAACAGCTCCAAATAAAAAGCAATTTTTTTAACTGAAACATGCTTTCCTTTGTGCAATATGGCTCTCTGTAGGGTTGACCACAAGCAGACCAAAATACTAATCAGCAATACATTATTGCAAGCATACTTCACCTGACACAGATTTTCAGCTTTAATATTCTCCATGATCTACAAATAAATATTTTCATACTCCTTTTTACTTCCCTGAATCTGTCAGCTCCCCAGAAACACAGGTGTTCCAAGCATCCATTCTGCCTCCCTTTTCAGCAGTGGCTTTAGTGGCTCAGTCATAATCTCTTCCTGCTAACTTTGCAGGTAATATTTTCTGAGGTTTTTCATGCCAGGAATAGAAAAATTGTAAGTAGGATGAACAGCTTCAAAACAGTCCAAAAATCATCATTTTTTTCTGCAAGATTAACTGCTAAGAGGAAAATAATCTATAACCTCTCACTTCTTGAGAGCTCCCAGCTGTAACAAATCTGATGAGCTCATTAAGTTAATATCAGAAATATTATTTTGCTTTAAAATATTTGTGAATATATGAGGATGATAGAAGTGATCATTTAATGTTTTCTGATCAAAGAGGTTTTAAGAAGTTGCAATATCAATGTAAAACTGAAGTCTGTACCCTGGAATACCCGTTACAATGCAACTCAAAGCATGTACTTGTTATACGGAGAAAACCAGGAGCCAGGAAATGTCAGGATGGAAACTTGTCAAACACACACATCTAGGTAAATATGCCTTTGGATAGTGTAATAAATTGATAGTGGAATGTATTTTTTTAGTAAACATAGCATTCAGCTAGAATTTGAAGTTATAATTCTCAAAATGTTGGTTTAAAATGCACCAAAAAATAACAGCGTGCTAACCCATGTATGGGAAACAATTTGGGTACTGTGACATCAGTAGTTTTCTCCTGAACTACAAAAGATCTCTGAAATTGAGGAAAAAAAAACCAACTAAACCAAACAAACAAAAACATGCTTGTAGGGTAGCCTAAAGAAGGAGGAAAACAGGGACTCTTGCACAACACTTAAATAATGGTGCTAAATCTGGAAATTCTTTAGGTGTTTGCCAATGGCTGATGGACAGAGAGATGGATAGAAAAGACCTGACTGAGGCACCAGACCCATTTTGCTACCCTTCTGCAGAATACTGTAAACCAGAAGTGGTTTTTTGGTGCCCCCAGACTTAAATCTCAGACTGTCATGATTTATGTTTACTGAAATAACTGAAATAATTATTAAAATACAAACCAGAGCAGCTTAGAAATCCAGTCAGGCTATAGCGGCTGTGAACATGCAACACTCTTTTGTAAACCCATCATTTGGTATTTGCCATTGTATGCAATGGCTTCCCTCTGCCTTCTATTATTGTAGTGCTCCCTGAATTATTAAGTCCCACTTTTTCTGATTCATACATTATTTCCTGAAAGAGATTTTCTTTTTTCTTTTTTTTTTTTTTTTTCTAAACGTCTTTTTCAGTCAAAGTACTTTCTGCATCTGCCCCCCATCTCTGGCATTATAAAGGTGTCCCCTTGAAAAGCTCCATTTACTTCAATAATCCACTCCTTCTTCCCCTGAGGTTCTTCTAACCCTCTTGAAATATCCTCCAAAGTGATGTGCTGTGAAATGAAACATTCACAATGAGATTTCAAAACCATTGTACTTCTATCCAAATATAATGCCTTCTTTTGGTCTTTTGAGTTTGGGGTTTTTTTTAGTATTGAGGTCTGTATTCAAACTTGGAAAAGTAAACAGGAAAAAAAAAAAAAAAAGTTTAAAAACCACCTCCATCTCTTGGTTGTAAGAATAGTTTGTTTCCAAGAAGCAGATAAATGTGAATCTGCTCACTGTTCCACCTCTATTTACTGGCTCTGTCCCAGTTGTGTCAACAATTTAAGACAGGAAAATTATATTGAACTGAAATTTAAATTCACTTTCACATATATTTGTATATTTATTTCTATGTATTACAGGTAGAATGAGAAGGAAATTTAACAAGAATAGTAAATTAATCTGTGTCTTGTTTCTGATAATCTTAGAGAGTACTGTGGGTGGGGTGTGATTTCAAATGCCTTGTATACTGAACTTTCAAGTCTCTCTCCTAAATTTCCATTCACAGTTCCACATTTTGAAGAACTCTGTCCCTTTCAAAAGCTTTCTTCTCCTAGGGTATTTCCTAGCAGAATTTGCATGATAAATTACACAGAAGTCCTGCAAAAAAGAAAAAATCCCTGGGCATTTCAGAAGGGTAAATGAATTTCAGAGAACTAAGAGAAGGGTGTTTCAGCTTAACATCTTGCAGATCACTTGTACTGAAAGGTGTAAATTTATAAGAAATTACAAGTGATTTATCTTCTTGTATATGCTAATTTACGTTAACTTTAGGAGAAATATTAAAATCACTTCTTTATACAGATACAATAGGTACTTGCTGTATATTTTACATTTGGATATAGTAGCAGGTAAAGCTGTAGCAGTATGTGTCAGGTTGGATGGGGATTTTGGCAACATGGTCTAGTGGAAGGTGTTCCTGCCCACAGCAGGGGGTTAGAACTAGATGATCTTTTAGGTCCCTTCCAACCCAAACCATTCTGTGATTCTATAATGTGTATTATAGGTATACATAGAAACACTGCAAAGTGTATTGTGCACTTTATTAAAAACATCTTCATACAGATTAGAGCTGCCCTTGCCATAATCTCAAAACCAAAATTTTTCACGATGTTTCATTTTCTTGAAATTTTGTAAGCAGAAAACCCAGCAAAAATGTGATAGATAATAGAAAATGAAAGTTAGGTTGGTTTTCATTGTAAGATAGTTCCTGTCCTAAAAAAAACTGTGTTAACCACCTTAAGCACTACTAAAAATTTTAAATAGACTTTATTGTAGACCATATGCTGGAAAAAGACTATACACACATAAGAAATTGACTTCTTAATTGCATATCATCCTAATTCACCCATTTTCTGATAATTGGCAGCTGTTATCTGACAGACACCATTTCCTACACATACTTTTGCTCAGTGTTAGTATGAGAAAAGTTTGCTGAAGGCAGGACTATTTTTGGCCCAGCAACACTTATGTTGCTATGTGCTCTCAGATTACTGGGCAGATAGGCACACAATGAAGTCAAACAGCTGATCTGTAAAACTGAGAACACTCTGTGGTTTCCTCCATTGGTGCTTGTTTGTGTATAAATACGCACAAACTGTGGGCAAGGAAAGGTTATTTTTCTCTCGATAGGCTTGTCAGAGAAAAGACCCACATCCTGCATCCTGTTAAAACCCTCTGTTAAAACACAGTCAGAACCCCTTAGCAAGTTCTGTGAAATCACTCCATAAAGTTGTGCCTGTAACAGTTTGTACCTTCTGTCCCACTGAGTAATTTAAAGTTGATCTTGGTTAAGATAGAAGGAACATGTGTCAGTGCTTTGATCGTTGCCGTCACAGCAAAGCTGGTGGCTGCAAATACAGTATCACTTTCAGTTCAGGTCAGATGGGGGATTCTTCTAAAGTCTTTGCTAAAAACTAGACACTGCCTTCTGTATAAGGCTGGACTCAGTACTTTTCACCTGCCCTTTCCTTCCCTTGACCCATTGGACTGGTCACCTGCTGAAATACAAGCTGTCTCTGCAGGTTGGTTAGAATAAGCACCTAAATTTGAGCCCACATATTTTATTAACTAATGTAGCACCCCCTAAGGCAGTGAAACACACCAATGAGCCTGATGGGCTCTTGCAAGGAAGCTGTGATACTTAGGTGAGCTGGCCTGTACCATCAATATGGAGAACTGCAGCTTTTAGCACAGTAGGCAATATAAGAACCTTGATAAACAGCACACACAGAAAAGACAAAAGGAGGCCCTGTGTTAGATATTGAGATAGGTTTGTTTTCCCAACCATATGCTTGCCTTATGATGCATTTGCTGGCTTAGTTATGCACCACTTATGCAGACAAAAGTTCTACATCCTGTCTCAGTCACAGCTACACTTACAGAAATAAATATTTGTGTCGTTACCTAACACGGGGATCCTGTGGCAGCAGATCCCTCTGATCTCCATGCTGCACTCGCCAAGGACACTTCTGCTGAGAAGGCAGGAAAACCATGACCATGCCTGCTGGGAACACAGCCTACAGTGCTCTTGCACTAGGAGCAGAGCTGGAGGAGGCAATCCACTCTGGATTTCCTTGTTTGCCTTTTCCTGTTCTGCTGGGATTTTTGGGACAGCATAGGGCACAAATGAGATGGTTTTGCATTCCTCTAGAGTAAAGGGAGCTTTTTATTGTGTGCAAGTGAAGTTGTCTGAAGACATGTCAGAAGGGCATCCGAGGAACACAAGACTCCAAGCCCAGCAAGGCCTGTCCTGCTGAGGGGGTGACCCATTAGTGTCCACCTTTCTCCCATAGGAGCCCTCCCAGCAGGAGCCTGCTGACCTCTAGCACACATTGTCCTTGAGCAACAGCTTTGTTGCTCAGTGTTTGGCTCCCCATCCACCATGCCATAGCCTCATGTGACAATAGAGATGTCCTCTCCAGTCACAAGGATGGGGAAGCATGGAAATCCACTCCACTCCTCTAGTAATGGCAGATTCTTCAGTCTGTGACACATATTGTGTCATTTACAAAACTTCATTAGAGAAATAAAAAGAGCTGTGACCCCACTTTCACTACAACTCCTTTAGGATATGTAGTTTGACCATGTATGCACTCCTTCTCTGGATTAGGCCACCCTATTTTGTCAGTGCTGTAATTTGCTTAGAGTTTTGTGACAGAATTTAAGACCTGTTTTTCAAAAATCTGACTAAAAATGGATATGTGATGATAAACTTTGGCCCTGTTGCAGTACAGTGTTTCACTGTTTCCTCCTGCAGATTAATTATGTCAAATAAAATCAGGGAAAGACCATAAGTTTCAGGTTCTTCTTTCCAATGAATCTAATCCAAGCCATGACATATGACTTAATTCAGTGAAGCCCTTCATGTTATAACTGGATTCACCCTACCAGGAGAGTCCCCCACAGATGTCTTTTGCTGAAGATGAATAGTTGGTGCTGAGAGAAGAGGGTACTAGTCTTCATTTCAGAGGTAAATTCCTTGGGTTTTGGTGGTGTTGAGATGCATTAGTTCTCTGAATGGGACATACCTAGTATACCAGTTAAGATAAGATTGGAAATGTTATAATTTTATTGAGGGTGTGAAAGGGAAAAATTCTTCATTATTCAAACATACCTCTTGGGGATATTATAAAAATAATCTTAGTTCAGACTTGAAACAGGAGGGGAAACCCCTGAGCAGACAGAAAAGGAGAACCTGACATTTACTTAGGACTCTGCAACTGGGCTATTTCTCAGGAAAATGCTCTTCAAGCTGGAGAACCATAAGGTTCAGCACCAGTTGCAGAAGACTACCAAGGACAGTTGTGTGGTCTACACCTGTCTGCAAATCCCTAACTTCAGGTATCCTTTGGAAACTTGCTGATTCATCCATGAAACTTCCTTTTACATTTTCCTCTCCCCATCCTTTCCAGACTTTTAAATCCTTTCTAGTGCTGTTTGTAGAAGCCAACAACTGAAGACAGCAAATCCACTCCAGAAAGTCACCTTTCCTTTCTGCAATGTTTGACAAGACCAGTGGGAGAAAGCAATTATCAGAGAACTGCTCCTGCAGTACAAAAACATCAGTCAGTAGAGAAAATGAAAATATTATACAATAAAAAGCAGATCACCAAAAGCAGATGAGCCTAAGGGAGAAAAATACCACTTTGATCTAAAATACTTTTTAATGTCAGTCATACCCAATGTGATGGAAGAGTTTAGTCTCTCACCATCATTTTATTGTTTCAACTAAAAGTATGCAAATATAAGTCTATTCAGGTCCATGCTAAAAAAAAAAAAATCATGCCTACATTAAAAAAATGAAAAATCCTAAAGAAAAAAAAAGAGCTCTATATTTCATTTTAATGATTACACTTTGTATACACTTTTTGATTGGTTGGTGTCAGGGATGAGCTAGAAAAATTTCCCTGATAATGTGAACCCTGATAATGTGAAGTGTTGGAAATGGAGAAAGAATTTTGATATTATGTATGAAATTCTGTATGACTTTAGGGACTTACATAATAAAAAAGGAGAGATACTTTTTGCAGTAGAATCTGTGGTTTTGGTGTACAGCACAGTCACCAGCTACCCATCAACCAGCACTATCTGTTGACCATAATGAGGCAAATGAAGCTGCAAAGAGCATTAGGCAAAATGATGTTAGTTAGAACAGCATGGGGGAAATCAACCCACCTGGCTTTGAGAAGAGTTAGATTGTATGAAATGGATTACATTCCATGATTGCCTGGAATAGCAGGGGCTTGTGTTCCAAGAAACCTGGATCTGCTTGTGAAGGCTACTTAACTTATTGAAAATATACCTTGGAGCAAGATGTGAATTATTATGTTTGCAGTAGCCTTAAAGCTATTATTTATTCAGCTTTTTTGTGGAATCAAGAAGCAAGGACTCCGACAGTCCTTTGTCTCCATACAGCAGCTTTGCTTCATTTTTAGTGATCACTGAGAATCTTTACTGCCACTGAATTAGAAGTTTCAGGAACAAGGAGGAAAAAAAAAAATATTTGCTTGCTTTGATGATAACTGGATAAAGCAAAAAAAAAGGATATTTGTGAGACAGGGTGGTAAAAGGATGACCGCCAGGCCTGAAATTATTGAGAAGCAGTGGGCATTGGGCAGGCAAATGCCACTCATTTATTGCAAAGCTGGGCACTTCCAAGCAGGAGCTGGTGCTAAGCCCATGCTATCCCAGCAGGTGTGTGTGTGATCTGCTGCAGAAGGTGCAGCACTCCCCAGCCTCAGCGCTGCCTGACAATACACAAGCAACTCTCGCGACAAATACTCGCAAAGGATACGCCAATTACCTTAATGGAAAGAAAACTGCTTCCATACATGATTGAGCTTTCGTGCTATTTGTATACAGGGCCTGGGGAGTGTGAAATGAGTCATGGGTAGCTTCTTTTTTAGAAGACTGTTGAATAAGTTATTAGGCAGCTACTCTCAGGCCAGTGTATTGGCCTGAAGGAATAGGTAAACATAAAAAGAAAGAATGAAGGGATGAAGAGAGAGAGAGAAAGCAATTGCTCACACAATACTGTCCTGCTTCCAGGCAAATGGACTTTCTAGTGTCTTAAATTTCTTCCTCTAGTAACAGACTGAGGGCTGTACTGAACTTTGAAGGCCCTCATTAGTTGCTAAGTTATGCTGAGACCAAACACAGTGCAGCTATTCAATAGAGATATTTCATTATTTTGTTGCTAGACTGCTTAACATCTCCGTACCAGAAACAAAAAGCCCCAATGACCAGGCACAAATTAGAGCTGTTAATCTTTAGGACAGCTGATCTTTCCAAATATTCTGGGGCAGACATCTTTCTTCCTGCTACTAGTAGAGATTGGTTCTTAAAGAGTCCTTCTTGTATCAATGAGAACTGTATGATTGTTTCCTTTAAATAAGCTTTTTTTGTTTCATAGCTGTATCAAGCTCAGCCACACGGAATTAGCTGGCACTCGCTCATTCTTGAGGATTTGCCTCTCCTAGCAAAGATACTCTTGCCCAAGATTTCTGACTAGCCAGCTATGCAGCCATTCAGAAGCAAGCAAGAGTCTGTGCAGGGAAAGGGGAGATTTTGGAGCACTGAAGTGCCTGTGGGCACTTGGGTGGTTACGTCCATTTAAAAAGATGACATCTGCAGCAAGAGGAGATCTTTTCTTCAGTAGTTTTGTTCAAGCTACCAAACAAAATTATTTTAAATTAAATAGTATGACTCATGCTTGCACCATATCAAAACAGGATTGATTTTAATGCAGTCTGCCTCACAATCCATGTATGCCTCCTCCAGGAAAAGCAGCAGCAAACATAAGGGAGATGATTATTTCTCTGGTCCATCATTTCCTGTCAGTCTTAATCAACATGATAATTAAATTCTAACACAGCATAAATAAGGGAATATCAAAATATGGTCACTGAAAGTGGACTATGAGGGGCTTTGAACATGGAGGTAGATTCTGCTTCAATCATATTTGCAGTTGTCTGTTGATAGCTACTTGACAGAGAGAAACACACAGATTTCTCTGGCCCTTCCTCACTCCAAAGCTCTTCCCTCCAGTAGCTGTTTTACTGAAGTCTTGTCACATTATGAATACCACCTCAGAGATCTTTTTATTACTGCAGTAGATCATCAAAAGTTAGACCTTTTTTTTTAAATTTTTTTTCAAGTGTATTTGTGGCAAGAGAGGGGACAGAGTATGAAATTGACTTCTGAATTGAATTTCACCATGAGGAAGTATGTGAGGCTATTAAAATAATAAAAAATGCCACATGCAGTTCCCTCTGCACAATGAGTCTCAGCACTCCAACATGGAATATGGCCATGCAACTATCTCCCTGAGTAGATACTAGCTAAATGTATCTATCCACTAGTATCATAATCAGAATTTTCCAGTCCACAGCTGAATTATCAGATCTTCATCTCATTTTTTGGCAAGAAATAAGAACCAGGGAAGTAAGAGAGACTGGAAAGCAATATGAAGTGATGAAATAGAGTGTATCTCATTGACAAAAATCAATTTGTAATAATGATATCCAGTAATTCTTCTACATCTTCTATTTTCCCTCCAGGGTCTGTATTGGGACCAATCCTATTTAATATCTTTATCAACAACACAGACAGTAGGATTGAACCTTCAGCAAGTTTGAAGACACCAAAGCTGAGTGGTGCAGTTGATTCATTGGAGGAAAAGTATGCCATCCAGAAGGACCTTGACAGACTTGGGAAAAGGACCCAGGCAAAACTCCTGAAGTTCAGTTGGTGATCCTAGAGAAGGGAAGGCTCTGAGAAGACTTTATAGCAGCCTTTCAACACATAAAGCCTTATAAGAAAGATGAAGATGTTTACCAAGGCCTGTAGGGATAGTAAAAGGGGGAAAATATTAAATAAAATGAGAGTAGATTTAGTTTGGACATAAGAAAGAAATTATTTTATGATAATAGTGGTGGGACTTTGGAACAGGTTGCCCACAGAAGCTGTGGATGCCCTTGCATTGTTCAAGACCAGTTAAATGGGGCTTTGAGCAACCTGCTCTGGTAGAAGATAACCATGCCTGTGGGGTTAGACTAGATGAACTCTAAAGGTCTCTTCCAACCCAAAACATTCTCTGATCTTACAGTTCCATGATTCTGTGATTCTGTGATTCAATTAGTACAAATTCCAGGATCTCAGTCCCTGGTGTGACACCTGACAAGCAGCTATATCTGATCAATTGTTCCACAAGAAGGAATTCTTTACCAAATAACACACTAGAAATTTGTCAAATATTACTTGTAAAATTCAGTTTATCTCTGCACCCAATCGTGCCTGACAAGATTTCTAGGGATTTTATTTCATTTATTATATTTATTCATTTCCCCATATCTATGTGTGAAATTCAAACAGCATCAGCCTGAGATGAAGTTTTTTAAAAAAGGAACAGCTAGAACAGCTTTATTCAGTATCTTACTCTACTCCATATTTCTACTGAAACATTTCTTTCTTCAATCATAATTTCTTTTTTTTCTTATTCTTTCAGCACTCCAATTTTTATCAATAATCTCACTGGAAAAATTATTGCTGCAGAACTTCCTGTTGAGATGATATTAGGAAGCAAAGGGAGTGTCACAGTGGAATATGCTCTCATATTTTTTGTATCACCTTTCTCCTTTTAATTTCCTCTCTGTTTGTATGGGAGGAAGGGGAGAGTCCAGAATCCAGTGTCTGAAACACTTATTAGATTATCTTCCTGTCATTCTCTGCTAATACAAGATGCTTCCCTTTGTGCCACCAGCTAGAGTTTTGACAAGTCATCAAAGACCCAAACAGGCAAACATTCTTCTCAGGAAGACTCATATCTCACCATTGCAAAGGTTTGTTTCATGCTTAGCCAAACAGTCCTTTTCAAGGCCTTCCATGTAGCTCTATCAAATACTGACACCCAAGCTACTTTCCTTCCTTGAAATTTAGCAGCCTTCAGCCACACACTGATTTTTGTGAGAAAGTTTTGTCTGTAAGCATCATGCACAATGGCTGCATCATACAGTTTGTCCAGAAACAGACTAAAGTTTTAGCACCAAACTGTCACAATCTTTGTGGCCACCTAAAAAGCCTTTAAGAACAAAAATGTCCAGACAATCTTAGCTACTGGCTTTGTTATAAACTCCAGCTCTACAGGAGTAAATGGCTGTGAGAGCGTGTATTTGAGCAGACCTTTGAAGATAAAAGTGTTGAAAGTTATTTTCTATACAGATATGTGATGGCCAGGTAGACAGTGGCTCCTCTAGAGCTGAGAAGCCACTGTGTGAACTTACAGTGCAACAGCTGTTTGCTACACAAGACAGGATTTCAGCAATATCCACTGGGCATTCTTGTTTGTGTTCCAATTCAAGTCTGTATATGACGAGTTTAAAAGCACACAAACAAACATGTATATACATGTATGGGCATTTCCTGCTGTTATTTTCCAAATCAAGCTTTCCAAACAAAAGCAATACTAAAATGGGCATAATATTGGGAGTCTATGGAATTTAGTAACTTAGACTGAACAATTTTCCAACACATTTTTAATTATTTTCAAACATTTCTTTTTAAATTAATAAATTCAAACTCAAATTCTACTCATAACATGGCAAGTCATGGAAATACACAATTACACTATAAACAGTGTATATTTCTAACCCTTTGTCACATAACTAGAGGGAAGGTGAAAGTATTTCAAAATCAATATAGTTGCATTTACTGTTACTAATTCCATAGTTCTTCATCATTAGTGCAATAATAATAATAATAATAATAATAATAATAATAATAATCTAGTCCTTGAATTGTAGCTTTCTAGCTTGTTTTCCAACAACTTCCTAGTAATCATGCTAAATAATTCTTGCAAAAAAAAATTGTAGTGATATTTCTTTCAGAGTTATGCTATTTTAATTCCTGTTAATATCATCTTTAGAAGATAAGAGCCAGTTACTCATTGGAAGGGCTAATGTTTCAGAAGTTCACTTCTAGCAAGGTTACTTCCCTTCTTCTCTGCTACTACTCAGCCAAAAAAATTCCTTAATACATTTCTCATTTTATTTTCAAATCAACAAGTAGGTTTAATGTGGTTATTCTTGTAAAAGGAATGTTTTTCTAATATTGTGAAATTTAATGTATGAGAGAAGAGTAAAAGCTCCTGGTTTGCATCCCTCCTACACATCTGATAGAAAATTCCCATCCATGAGTCACAAGTGGTACAACACAGGCAACCAGCCCACATGATTACTGTGAATCTTAACTTGCAGCACCAAAGGAAGTATGGGGCTTTCCAGATCCCTACTGCAGTGCAAGCAAAATTTTAGAGAGATGAACTGTTATTTCTGTCAATTCAGACAGCACAGAGATTGCTAACAGAAACTTCCTAAGGAGCAAAAGCTTCTGGTGGCTGACACAAAGCAATGCAACATGCAGACAGGGTGAGCAAATAGAAAAGGTGTAAATACATTAGGCCAAGGACAGGATAGACTGCAGAGAGTGACTTTACAACTCCTTCAGTCCCCTCTCCACAAATCATTGATATATTTGAAACCATCACAGCTAAGTTTGTGTCCTCTTACAAATTCCCTGTTGTCCCATTTTTCGCCTCAGAACTGTCCTCATCACTGTTGAGGGTGTATTTTCACCCACATTTACTCGTGCAAGTTACAACAGATATTCAGTGAAATATCATCAGAGGTATCATAAAGCTGGATGAAAATTTTGTGATGAATTAATTTCATGAGAAAATGCCAATCCCCCAAACCCAGAAGGTGTTGTGCAAGGCTGTTAGCCTCCCAGCCTCCTGGCAAGCACTGTGTCGTGATGACACGAGACAGGACTTTGAGCATCTGTGAGCCCAATGGTAGAGCTGCCTCAGGGACCTGAGGACTTTCAGAGGTTGTCATGTGCAGCTTTCCAGACTTCTCTACCCTTTCCAATGGCAAAAAATCCCTGGATCTCAAACCCTCCTGAGCCTTTTGCTTGTCCTGCTTGGGCAGAGAGGTTGGCAACCTTGAAAACCCTGACTAATGCCAAAGCTCAAGGGCCTCTCTCTCATGCTCATTGATCTTGGCTCTTACATGTTGTGAGGACTCATAATCTCTTGGTTTTCTTATTGACTTTGTTTTTATAGCCAAGCCAAGAGATTCAGTGCTTGGCTTTCCACTCTCACTTGCACTACAGACTTGCTAAGCCAGATTCTAGTTTTCCACTTGTAGGCATCTTCATTTTGTGTTTCAAAATGGATTGCTCTAGGTCAGCAGGTCTGCACTGCTGGGGTGAGGATAGCTTAGCTTTATCTTCAGATGTAAATGTCTAAGCTTCTAAGGGCAAAATCAGCTGCTCTCCTCACCTAATCAAACCACCTCCTTCTGTGTTAAAGGATCTACTAGAAAAAGATGCTTCTGACAAAAAAATACTACATTTATATTTTTTTTGCCAAGAAAAGTTACAGCAATTTATCCTTGATGTCTCTGTCAACCTTGTATTCTATGATTCAATATGGTTTTCTCTTTGTACTGATATTTTAGCATTGGAGAGCTTTTAGGTCTTACTGATGCTATGCCAGCTCATCTTGGTATGCCAGCTAATCTCAGTAGACACATGCTTTCTACAGTGGTAGGACTTGAGTTACCCCTATCTTCTATTTCAATTTTGTGGGAAGAAAACCTCAATATATGATGATTAACCAACCAAATAAAATGCTGGCTTTAGGCTTCACCACCAAGAAGTTCCTATGACAAGAATGATCCCACACCTCCTTCTCCCTGGCCCAAAGTCAAGTTGCATCTGCAGTGAAGACTGGATCAGGGCAGCAAAGGAACAGCTGTATCCCAGTTATGTGACTGGGAGCACATGCTGCAGCAGGTAGTCATAACAGCAAAGTTGTATTTCCTAATTCCAGTAAATTCACCTGTGAATAGATTACTAAAAATATATTCTATTATCCCTGCTGGAACAGGGGAGACTCTGAGAGAAAAACATATAAGTAGTAATTCTTAAAGATTAAACCAGACAAGATTTGCTGTTTCTCAATTGAAACTCAAACCAGAAAGAGCTCTGAAAACTCCAGGAACCTGCACATCCCCAGTAACATCATCTAGAACAAGCCTCACAGCTCTGCTGCGAGGTAGTTGGGAGAACTTACCAATACAACCCTATTGCAGATCACTAAACAAAACCAGTTAGCTCCAAATTTCCCCCTTTTTTTTTTTTTTTTTTTTGAGTGAGTGATTCTCTTTCAATGCTTAAAATGGCCTGGTCAGACATCAAAAGAGTAGCAACAGAATCCAAAACAACTCTAAGTAAAATTGATTATTGCTAAGGTTGGTTGCAGGTGCTAGTTCTGCACCAGCTCCTCTAGTTATTGTGTTTATCAACTTTAAAATCATATTTTCTATTTTTTTATTTCATGTCTTCCCTTTGACTGAAGTGAAGATAAAGTCGAAGAAAGGAAGAAGTGTATAAACTCGGGGTATGCAAATCACACAACCTTAAAACAGTTACAAAATTTCTTGCTGACAGAGGTGAGACTTTATGCAAATTCTATATTACACTAAACTGATTGTATTTGCATGCAGATGATAAGCTGAAACACACCATTGAAATCTGTGCCTGCTTGCACACTCACAGCAAGGTCATTTTGATAGCTGAGTGCCTGCTGTGCCTTATGTGACACACTGCATTTATTTGAATGAGCACAGCATTTTCCTCTGACAGAAGAGCATTCCCTTGGTAGCATTCCCTGACTTCTGACAGTTTCCTTGTTGTACTTACTTGGTGTTATCATTGCAGAGAAAGTCCCTGCACATTCTAATACTATTTCCAACACAAGTTCAGCTCTTTCTGTAATTGCAGCTTGCCTGGTCAGGTCAACTGGACACTTGTCCTCATTGAGCTTAATTACAGCTTTGCCCAGACCTTGACTGGAACAACAACATCAGGAAAAGGACCACCCATGGGCTGTAACACATATTAAATGATGTTATAAGAATAATTGCAGACAAATAAGAAGGTCCAGGCACTCCAGTATGAGCAGCCCTGTTAGCATTAGTAGTGTCAAGCAGCAGAGAGGCCACGTGTGGGAGAGTGGGAGGGAACCAGGTCAGCACAGAAGTGCACGTCCCAGATATCACCCTCGTTTCCAGTAGTCAGAGGCTGAGTAGCTCTTACAGCATGAGATGTATTACTCACTATTTTTGTCTAATAATTATAATAATTCTGAAAGATTGTATGGTCCAGCTTGCTGCTAAGAGCCTGGTCTGCAGTCCCTAGGGCACTCCCACCCAACCTGCTGCTTCATCCCAGGGAGCAAGGGACAACTTGCTCATGCAGCAAACTTGCCTCCTGCTGTGCCTGTGACATCCCAGCACAGACCACCAAATTCTTCCTACTACCAGCCTGCTAGAAAAGGTGAAGGGCAGTGGTTCCTGCTGACTGGGAAAGGAGTAGAAAAGGTGAAGGAAATACTGATTGGACCTACAGGCACGATTTAATCCATGCTAGAAAGTGTGAAGTATGGAAAATATGTCTCAACACATCCCCAAGACAGAACACACAGTAATTAGTTCATCCAAAGTAAAGCAAAATTCCCCATCTTTTCAGAAGGATTTTTCTTGGGACAGCCCTGACCTAACAAAAAGGGCACTTGTGAGACACACTGCTTATGCAGTAAAAAGTTCAAGGCTCTTCATGCTGTCCAAGTATGATCAAAATAGACCAATATTGCAAATGTTGTCTCCCAAATTGCCACCATTGCTTACATATAATTCTAACATACCCTCGGAAATATAACAAGTTGTAAGAACCATCTTTTTGATGCTAATGATTTCCCAGTTTGATATGAGATGTTATGCTGACACAAGTATCTGTCTTCCTGTTATGTACTAGTCAGAGTATCCTGGAAAAAAGGACACTGCAGCAGTGACAGTAATCAATAATTCTTTTGGCTTATCAAAATCTATTAATTTCAAATTTCCAATAACCAATACTTGGCACTTATGTCAGTTTTTGGTTAGTCATTTCAACTAACAGAGAGAATTCTTTAGATTTTAAAGATGCTATGAAACTCCTGCTCAATGCACACATGCATTTTATAACTATCAAGCAAAATTGTAAGAGATGGTTAAGCACAAAATACTATGGCTCTTTCAAAAGCAATAATTTAATGACTGCTCTGCAGTCATTAAATTCCTCGACTTCTCCCAGTAGAATAGTACAGATTGCAGTTGGTTTTGATGGGCTTTGGCACGATTTTTCCTCATTTCCTATTTGTGGAACTATAAATATATTGTTTTCAATTTTCTTACATGTGAACAATCTGATATAACGAAATGCTCTTGCATAGAATCCAATACAAGAAAAAATTGTTATCAAACAAACATTGGGGTCTGCCTTGAGTTTTAACTATTACTATATTATGCTTCCTACTGAGATGCATGTGAGCTTTGTTGCCTCCTACTATTTCATTTGAATATACTGGAACTACTACTATACTTAGACATAAGTGCATAGCTGCATACTTGACAGAGTGAGGATTTTGTTGCCAGTATGTCTTACCATTGGGACAGGAAAAGAATGGCTGATGCTCTCTGCTGATCCCCAGAGTCTAAGGGAGGACATGGCTGAAGGAGCTACAAGATTACCTACAGGATGATCACCCATATTCAGAGATATTGACTGGATCCTGGCAGCAGAGGACCAAGTGTTTCTGCAGCAACTTTGTAAGACAAAGATAATCTTTCTGTAGTAAGAGATCTAAAGCTTTTTTATTGTGAAGTAGCTCTGTGTCTACTAAAGACATAAAAAATACAAAAATGTTGTTTAGTGTTCAAGTCAAAGGCAAAGTGTTTCCACAGCAAATGGGCAGAGGTAGAAAATATTGCTTGGCGTTTTCCAGCTCCATTTCTCCTGCACCATGAGCCTCAAATGAAGTTAAGTTCAGGCAAGGAATGGGTTACTGCACTCCCAGCTGTTCACACAAAGGACACTTTGCACCTGTTCCCAGTGAATGAAAGTTTGCTTTGTGTAAAAGCAGTTCATCACCCCAGCCTTGGAGTCCAGGGGACTGGTGGAGCAGCAGAGCCCAGGCACGTTCTGGCTGGACTCAGCCGTGCTGCCGAGGAAGAGGAAGGCTGACAGGCAGGTCGGCTGCAATCAAGATTCATTAGCTTTAACGTGCAAACATGCCACCACCTGAAGTTTGATGTCATAACAAATGCAAACAGCAGGGATAGTCTGCTAAACGTAAGCAAGAGAATGTGTATTTTTCACTTGAATCCCAGCTCTATTTACTTTTCTGTATTTGCTTAAGGCTGGAGTAATTTTCCTATCCTCCACTGAGGTATTATTCAGAAAAACCCGCACCACACTGACCCTATATAATTATAAAGCAGTGTACTCCATGCTTCCTTTGATGTTCTCTTAGATCTAGATCTTCTAAACTGTGATTTGTTTCAGACATTGCCATTAGGTTTGTGCCAGGGTAAATGAGTGTAGGTCTGTGGGATCTCAGGTGAGCCCCAGAAGTTCATGCCAGGGGAGAGTATCTGGGCTGTCTTGGAAAAGTCAATTCTCAGGTGACGCAGTTAGGACAAAGGCATGGACTGTAGCTAGAGCTGAGAAAACATGAGGCTAGGCTAGTGTTTCTGTATTAAAAAATAAAGAAAAAAATAGAATTAAAACCAAAGTCACATAATTAAAATAGCAGCTTCTCCTCTTCCCATGTCAGCTGGTGACCCAGCAGTTTAAACGCTTCTCCTCCACACAGGCGTCACAAACAGGGCACACAGGCAGTGCATCTGGGCCAGCACACAGCAGCAGGATAGGTCTGGATTTCCTCTACATCTTCACCCCTCTGACCTTCAGAATATCACCTCCCACCCCCACTTTAATGCTTGAGTCTTTACTTTAGAGCTTATAATAAATCAATAGACAGTAGAAGAAAATCCCTGTGGGAGCAGCAATTGTGGTCCTGTTATAAAAGCTTAAATTCCCCACCTGCCACTTGACCAGCAAAAAGCTTGGATTCCCCACTCCAGTCCAGATTATGTAAAACTATTCAAATCCTGAGTGACAGTAGTTATGAAGACAGCTGTTGGACTCTCCAGCTGGGGGAGGCAGGAGCAAATGCTGTGGAGTCCAGTAAGAGCTGTCTTTCTATTCACCCTCCCTCCCAGAGAGCCTTACAATGCCTTTGTTTTGTTTTTCTTTTTTTACTTTTCTCTCTCTTTTTTTTTTTTTTTTTTTTTTGTTCCAGTGGAGGGAAACAAATAATCAGTCAAAGAAGTAAAAAATGCCCAGTCCCAAAGCTCTCAGAAATGCCATTTAAAAACAGAGTCTGATTCAGAGACAGTTCTCCTCACACACACACACACCCTCCACCCCCACCCCACCAATCCCCTTCCTCTCCCCACCATTTCTGAGTGGTGTTATTTGTCACAGAAAGTGGCAGAAAATGGTGGGGTGAGATGCCATGTGAACCAGTCATTTGTCAAAACCACTCCGTTTGACATGTTTCTGGGAGGAAGATTACACTAGAATGATGCTACCACATTTTCAGTCAATCAAATATAGAGGCACCCCTCTTCAGCTCACTAAAACTCTGCCACTGCCAGCATTACCATTCCTGGTGGTGTTTCAAACTACTGTTTACCAGGGGGCTGAAATTCAGGAATGCAAAGTGGTTTCCCATGACAGTGGTTACCGTGCGTTGGGGAAAGCTAGAGCAAGAATCCCAGCCACTCGAAATCACAGTGAATTGTGAAAGCCCTGTTAACTTCCCTGTGTTCATTGGGTTCTGAATGCCTATACAATACTCCTGCCCATGCAGGAGTAATTGGAGAAGCCTCTCTGTTTACACCTCTTTCTTACAAAGACTGGGCTTCTACAGAAGTCAATAAAGAATGTTTTATTACTGGGAGGTGGATCAGCCCGATGAAGTTTTGCTGAATGTGCAACGTTCATTTGACCTACATTGCATCTGAGATAGCTCTAACATATGAAGGATCAGCTTTTGATAAAGCCTCCAAGAAGCATAACAAAAGCATACACCAAACACGCCTGTTGCACTATGACTACAACCTTTTAACCTTCTCTTTAGTTCTGATGGAGAGCTTATTTCTTATCTTTGTTGCATTTGTACAGTTACATTTTTCATGTGCAAATCCTGGCCTTTAATTCTTTTTGTTTGGCAACACAGAATGCCATGAAGCAGTATCAACAGGAAAACTGGAGGTCCCCTTGCTGTCCTGTTGCAGTCAGGTCAAACTCAGACCCTTTCTTCCTTGCACCTCCCAGGCTGATGGGGAGTGCAGGCCTTTGCTGTGGCCACTCCTCCCAAACCAGGATGAGGTTTGATTCATGTAACACTTTTGTTGTCATAAAGGAAGGTGCCTAACCCCCTCCCAGCCTGGTCTTCTGAGAGAGCTGGGATGAACTGCTCACTCCACTGCCCGATGTACAGACTGCTAGCTGAGCCCAGCTGGCTTTTACATGGCCAAGAGTAAATAAAGCCACTACAGCCCAGGGGGTCATAAACCTCCACAGCTCATGCCAGGATTTCAATCTGCCACAGAACTGGAAAAAATAAAAGAGAATTGGTTACCTTTAGTGTCTTTAATTCTAGCATCCAGAACATTAGCCAATGCATTCACAGTGGCAAGTGTCTCTATCAAAAAGTTCTATTTCTGAACGAAACTTTCACAGAAGAGCAGGGAAAAAAAAAACAAAAAACAGTGACAAACTTGAGTTCTGATGTAAAGAGGATTGCTCTGCAAATTCTTCCATTTAATGAAATAAAGTTAAATGATTAATTTTAAACACCAGAATTTGTGCCACTGTATTATAATTTACATCATAATAAATAATTCTTTCTGACTGGTTATTGTCTATGAATTTTGAGGTAGTGGTTGGACAAGCAGAACCCATATACCCCCTAAAATGAACAGAACATTCCTAATTTAGAGAGACAGTCAATTTCCTTCGAAGGAGTGAGGAGCATCCAGTGCAAGTCAAAATGAGAATGGAAGACACATAATCCTTCACAGAAATAGTTTTGCTATACTGCTTTTATAGCTAATTATTTGGCCATGCAAACAGCTCCTAGATGCAAGTTTCAATTAGAAATATTTATGCACATGACAAAAAAAAAAAAGGTATTTAGAAAATTTTTCTCTTTCCCTGATTTGCCTTGTGGAAACATATGCTTTCATTTTTTCTGTTTTTTTCCTGAGAAACTTTACAGTAATATGTTTAAAAGCTTTGTAGCAGAAAGGGCATGGGAGTCACTATCAGGTTCCAGCTCTGCACCTCTATTTGCCACCAAAGAATGTATTCCAAAAAGTCAAGGACAATGAGAGAGAAAAGGTAAAGTTTAATTTGAGAAAGGGATCTTTGAATGGGTAATTCCCTTATGAGTTCAAAGTACCCAGGTTTTTCTCTGCCTCAGAGAGACTTGGTAGCAGTTTCTGAGTGGTGCTGCCAATGGGTGTGTTCTGAGTAAACATTACAGTTTTCTTCCCACACACATTTGGGACACGGTGCCCCCCTGCCACTGACATCAGGAGACTGTCCCAGGCAACTGGCATGTCCTGGGGTAATGCTCAAACTACATGTTCAACAGAGTAGGTATGTTAAATGGAGTGAATTTGGCAGGTTAAGGTCAGTCTCCAGAGATAACATTATCATAATAGCCATTTGTCACCAGTGGGAGCAAACACAGGCATGTATGAACTCCTTCTTTCCACAGCTTTTGCCAGAACCTGATAGGAAATAAAAATATCAGGGTTCTTGCTACCCTTATTTATTGGCAGTGTTATGTTTGATTCCTCAGTATGTCCTGCTATCTGGCTTGTAGCACTAGCAAGGTAGCAACAGCTTTAACCAGAGGAGCCTCAGGAAAAAAACAAATTCCTTTATGTAAATTTTCCCATTCATGCTGCAATAGCATTCAGATCTGGCTGTGTGCATTACCCAGAACACGAAGCTATACAGTTTTAGTCTTTATCAAATCCTTCATTCTTTCCTCTTGAACTATTCCAGACTTCAGCACACTGAGTTCAGAGAAAGTTCAAACTCACTGCTTGCACCAGGAGGGATGAAATCTTTGGTTTCCATTTCACAGGGATCATTGCAGGTTCACAGAGTGGGTAAAAAGCAACAACTAATATTTGTGTCAGCCTGGCACTCAATCCATGCTGTTCAGCCTCCTTGCTGCACTCCTTGCAGAGCTGGGATGGAAATGTTTGGCACATCAAAGCTATGCTACCAAGCTGGTACATCTAAAATGTTATCTGTCCTCTCTTGTCTACATTTGTTTGCAAAAATCCACATTATCTTTTCAATACAGAAGTGTTTTCTTTCCAGGCACAGCTTGGAGTGAATACTTTACTAGGTCAGTATCAATGTCAAATTGTTAACAGTCTTAGTCCACTGAGTATGCAAGGCAAAAACAAAACAAAATGCCAACAAACAAAAAAGGGGGAAAGAGTGAAGACATCTTAGGGAAGGAATAATTCTGTTTGGGTTATCAGAAATTACTATGAGAAAAAACAGATTTTTGAAATTTAGGGAAATTATATAACATGTGCATTCTCAAATCTAGGCTTCAGAGCTCACATTTTAAAAAAGGCATAATATATTGATTTACTTTATTGACTTGTTTGTGGTCTGTGATAAACAATACATTGTATAAAAGCCATCGTGCATTACACTATGGAGTATACTGGGGGAATAAAGAAGAAAATTCTGTGTTTCTTCAGATGGAAATGTTTGTAATAAGTGCAAGCTGAGAGAATTTTCACTGAATAGTGTGTTCCCAATATTAAAAAGTGCAACTTTTTTTTTTTTTTTTTTAAGTCTTCAAGTCCTGCTGAGACATTTGCTTCAAAAAGAAACTGGCAGTAGCAACAATACCAAGTACCGCTGCGGAATTAACACAATATTTAATGTGATGATTTAAAATATGTCGTACAATTGGAAGTTATGCCTTTGGCTTTAGCAGATTAGGTGGTGAATTTTTATCACAGCAGTGTAAGTAGGGGCATGTCCCCTTCTGTTTGCTCAGAGAGGAGTTTCCAGCAGGGGCATGCAGACCATGGCAGAGGTGAGGGCTGCTCGTGAGAGGGCTGGAGTGACTTTCACCCCATGGAGGGAGCAGCCCTCATGTCTGGACCTGCAGGTGCTCCCACCCTGACACTGGGAAGGCTTGGCCTTTGCTGGGCACAGACACTGCACAGGAGATCAGCCAGCTGTGCCTTTTGTTCACAATCATTGCCTCTAACCACTGCAACATGGTTGCTTGTTCCATGGCATGGTACAAAGAGCAAACGAAATCTGCCCTGACATTCCTTCATCTCATCCCTTCCCTTCAAATCAAATAGGTCTTGTAACGACATTTGGGTGGTAGGTTTGCAAAATTGCAGGCTCCCTAAGGCAGAGCCAGTGTGATCTGATTTGCCTGTACAGGACCCAGCAGAATGAGGCCCTAAAACTAATTTACAGCCTCTAGGCACTACAGTAATATCACTAATTTAATACAAATAACAATGAGAGGAAGGGACATGCTATTCACAAGAGTGACTTCCCATCCACAGATGCTTGGCAGAACTTCAGGTTTGCATTTAGGGAGTGCATAGGCTTTGCTGAAATGGCCATTCTTTGTACAAATATGCCCCCAGGCAGCAATAAAAAGAAACAGATGCAGATTAACACTAACAACTCACATACCCATTGCACTATACATGTAACCTAATGCATGTGAATAGTCCTACTGGGTTTACATCTGTTACAAACTCACAGCCTTGTTGAGGGCATGTTGAATCCCTCTCACAGCAACAACTATCCCCAACAGCAAGGAGTTTGGCAGCAAAGCTAACAGTCCCCCTGCAGCAAATGGGGGACACCAGAGAAAGGCAAAGTGGAGCAGAGCCACCTTCACTTTACCTAACAAGCTCTCAGGATTTGAGGCATCTCGTGAAAAGTTGCTATCTCAGCTCCCTCTGCCTCCCATGGAGAGATTGAGGGGATAGGATGATTCATTCATCCCACTACCTAGGGGACCTGCTATAAATCAAGGGTGGTTGGAGCAGAGTTGGAGCCTGGATGACCTGCTTACGCTGATCTACAAATTTTTAGATGACTGCAGTTGGGTAAAATAAATCTCACTTTGGTGGCTGACTGATTTATACCACCACAGCAGTGTCAAAAGTGAAGGTGGAGATGAGTAAGTACATCCCCCTGCTCCCTAGGGCAGCCAGAGCTCAGTCACAGGGGTAGTTGTGACTGTAGGTGAGCAGATCACTACAGTAAGCATCTGCTTTTGGTGTCCTGTCTCTTCCCTCCACTGATGAAACAGACAGACACTGGCAACTTCAGCTACATAAGGCTGAAAGCACTTATTGGTCTCAAGATCTTGGACACTATCAGGGGTGTGACAACATAATCATTCACCCTGATGAGATGACCCAGAATCTCCAACAGTTCTCATAAGAGTTATGGACTAAGATGGCCCTACGCATTTTGGAGAAGGGATTCAAAATTGGAGAGAAAGCCAGCCAAAGGGCCTGCAAAGTATAGTCCATACATTTATTTTAGCTTGAAACTGATCACATTTTGTTTAAAAAATGCTGTAAATAACTCTTTCCTTAAAAAGACAATAAAACAGAGAGAGAGAAAGAGAAAAAATGAAAACTGTTGTAGGTAGAGTGTGTGTTTGTTTGCCTGTATACCTATGGCTTTCTGTAGGAAGTGTCAGAATCTTGCTGCTTCCTCCTGTTTTTAAGCTGCCCTCTTGTGTCTTGTTATCAGGTGTTTTTGACTTGCATGAATTCACACCACCATTTGCCTGCATCCTCTTGGCATGTACAGAAACTGAGTCAATGACCTTCCACACCACCTCCACTGCTTCTCTCAAAGGATCCATTATGTGGCTCACTGGAAGAGAACAAGCACGGTTCTGTTTCAGTCAGCATGACTCTTACAGTATAAACACTGAAAAAAAACCCCACTCCACATAGCTAGCCTCATTTTGCATTAGTCAGGAAAGGTCAAGGCAAAATTGGAGTCAGGAAAAAATTGGTCAGTGTTTGGAATCAGTCTCACTTGAGCTTGACTTCCTGTTTCTGAAAAAAACCCAACCACAGTGCCTCACATTATCTGAGTACGAGGTTTAGTGAATGTTGCTATACATGCCACACAAACACACATTTTACACACAGTAATTCTTTGAGTGCCTTAAGAAACTCCAAGCATGAGTACAGAGACTCAGCAGTTACCAAGAACCAGAAGAAATGCAAAGTCTGGGGTTTCTATTCTTTCCATCTCTATTTATATTATAGAGTGGATTTATTAAGAAATTCACCTCTAAAATCAGTGGCAATTCCTTCTAGACAGACATCCAGGCCAGCAGAAGAAACAAAACTTGCAGCTTCTCACTTGCAGGCCCACTATTGTGCACTCAAGAGCAGTTCAGACAGCCTGAATTTCAAACTGGGAAAAGGCAAACAAAGATGGTTTGATCTTTTGCTATTTTGCTAATCAGACTAGAAAAATGAAAACACAATGTACCTACTTTTTTTAAACTAAAATAATTAAAATTTCAGTCTGTCAAGAGAATAATTAGATGTATTATTGATTAAATAGCAGAAGAAGATGACAGTTTGTTAGCTGTCTGTTTTTAATGGAATATCTGTCGAAGTTAGGAACTTGATCTCCCCATTCCTTTCAGCCTCCTTCTTCCATCTGGCTGCAAATCCTTATGGACAAACCAAATAACAACGGGAGACAATGAAATAACCACTAAGCTTTATGGATCTGAGGGTCCAGGGGGCATGAGAAAGCACTTCACATTAATGCTCCAGCACTATGGGTGTTTAATGGATACCCAGTAGTATCCCAGGGAAGAGACCTTCTTCAGTAGCATTAACTGGCAATGATTTTCTTGCTCTGTGTTATTCCACTCTTGGTACTTTCTGTAAGCTGTCTGCATTCCCATCCTGACTACCCTAAACATAGTGTTTTGTGAAAGAATAGAGAGAGGACAATATAGGGTTTGGGATTTAGGTGGCTTTTTTCCTTTCCACAGCAACTCTACTCTCTTTTCTCCTAGATAATTTCCGAAGTGGAAAAAAGCAATCTCTGCTCACCTACATAGATATGACCTTCTCAAATTTCTTCTTAATACAAATTCTTTAGTACACATTAAAAGGCAATGTTCTGCAACAGCAACCTGCTTTTCTCTGTCTGAAATGAAGGGTCATAATGACTCACATCTCTTCAGTGATGGTGAAGGTGTGAAATCTGTCGGAAACAGAATGCATTACAAGCTCTACACATCAGCCATTGACCTCTTCATCAGTGCTCTGTAAGAAGTGCTGTCTTCCTCTTCATAAGAGCACAGATGATGCAGGCAGCAAGAAGACTTGAAAAAATGAGCCATTTTATTCCAGCAAATACCTTTGACACTCCCTGATTCATAACCATATAACTTTTTGTCTTCAACTTCCTCAATTCCCCACCATCATTCTTGAATTCCTATTTCCAGATACCCAAATTAGGATTCTAGATCTATTTCCCCCAACAACTCTGCACATATGTCAGTACAACTGATGTCTCTCCCACTCTCTACCATATGCTTTCTACTCCTTGTTGTCAGCCTCCTAAAGCTGTTCATCTTGTTTTCTCACCAGCATTTTCTCTGGCACAGCTCGGTCACTGCTCAGAGCTCTGCGATACCAGCAGGGCAGACACAGCTTGTGTAGTAACACATCCCTGCGTGCCATTGCCTGTGAATGAGCCCTTACTCTAGAGCACCTGGGAAGATGGTGGGGACAGAGCTAAAATGTCCAGAAGCCAATGTCTCTCTCAGGAGAGAAAAAACAATGCCTTTCCAGTCGGATGCATTTCCAGGACTTTCCTCCCAGCCTGAGCTGTTCTGCCCCTCCATGACTGGGCATGGTGCTCTCATAGCTGGCTCAGCCCCAAGAATCATAGAGCCATAGAATAGATTGGGCTGGAAGGGACCTCTGAAGTCATCCAATCCAACCCCCCTGCAACGAGCAAGGACATCTTCAACTAGACCAGATTGCTCAAAGCCCCATCCAACTTGGCCTTGAACACTTCCAGGGATGAGGCAGCCACAACTTCTCTGAGCAACCTATTCCAGTGTTTTGCCTGGATAAGAAATTCTTTCTTATGTCTACTCTTACACCTGCTTTTAGTTTAAAACCATTACTCCACTGCCCTAGCCCTACAGGCCCTGCTAAAAATTCTGTCAACAAAAAGGGAATGATATTCAGCATGACAGTGGCCTGGAAGGGGAAACACGTCTGAAAAGTCGCCCTTCTACCTTGCTCAACCTTAATGTCTGGTGTTCTGAGTCACAGATTAAATGAAAGAGCAAACTCTGGGACTTTCTGGTAGAACTGCTGCCTCAGTTCCTGTATCTCACCCACTTACAACATCAAGCACAGACTGTTTGCACTACACAAACGATGAAGAGATCGTTCAAAGGGAGGGCAGCTCACAGAGTGAGGCCAGCAAAAGTCTTACAACTGGTTTATTTGCTCTGGGCATTGAATAAACAGTGACAAAGCTTATGGTGTTCCTATGCTGAAGTATCAGTGATGAGCAAGACAGCAGCTAGACAGCCAACAGTGGTGCTCAGCTCCTCCTCAGTACTGGCAATACTTCCCAGCTCTGTCGAGACCTCAGGGAAGCCGGTGCTGATCTCTGCCATGGGGTGTGAGAATAAGAAGCAAAGAATGTTCATTGTAGTCTTTTACTTTTGACCTAGAATCAGCTTGCCAACCTTTAATTATTAGACCATTATAAAACAAAGAAGACCATGAAGATAAATGAGGGGTGGAGCAGTTCTCCTGTGAAAAAAAAACTGAGAGAATTGGGATTGTTCAACCTATAGAAGAGAAGGTGCCAGGGAGACTTTATGGCCACCTTTCAGTACCTCAAAGGGTGCTGGAAAGGGAGTTTTCACAAGGACATACAGGGATAGGACAAGGGGAAATGGCTTCTAACTGAAAGAGGGCAGGTTTAGATTAGATATAAAGAAGAAATTCTTTACTGTGAGCGTGGTGAGACACCGGAACAGGTTTCCCAAGGGAAGTTGTGTGTCTCTGGAAGTGTTCAAGGCCAGGTTGGATGGGGCTTTGAACAACCAGGTCTAGTGAAAGATGTCCCTGTCCATGTCAGGGGAGCTGGAATGAGATAATCTTTAAGGTCCCTTCCAACCCAAACTACTCTGTGATTCTGATTCTGTGACTGTGATCTGAAAAGGTGGTGGATTGTTAAGAAGCAGGAGCTATGAGGAAGATATAGTGACGGTCAAAGGACAGCTTGGCACAATGTATAGCATGGAACATAGCTCATTTCCCTGTTTTCTTGGTCTGCTTTCTCATAAACTAATTCTAGAAACTTACACTAGGGAAATACCTCAAGCTCCAGGAGGTATTTCCAACTCTCTAACCTCTGCACAAGAGTTCATTACTCAATAGGTGAGAAAAATGGGAAAAAAACCACAACCACAAAACAGTCTCAGCAATCAAATGCTATTTCTAAGAAGACCTACACCATTTTTAGAAATTAAAAATAAGTAGGACAAACCAAATATTTCTGCCTATTTTCTTGGGGATTTTTAAAATTTATCTTAGAGCACTCTAACACAAACTACTAATATATGCCAAAACTATGGCTTTTAACAGAGAAAAGCTAATTCATTAAATTTCTTGCAGTGCAAAATAGAAAACTTTCTAGCAGTTTATTACCAGGAGCTTTGCTTTTATTGCTTCTTTTAATATAAGTTGCTGAGCTGTTTTAACAACCTATCTCACCATTTTAAGGAGTTTAGTTCACAAGCTCACGTAAAATTGTCACACTAATGTAACATTTGACTTTAGAACCCAACCTAAAGTCATTAACTCTTCACTTCCTCTTCTTATTCTGTCTTTTTCTAAAGCAATGCATACATACAAGCAGTACTGTGTTCTTCCTAACAAGAAGTTCTACCTAACAGCCATATTTAAATTTTTTCTTCATCATGTCCATATTAGCATATTGTAATTACTTTGGACTATCTTGTTTGACAACAGAAGGTACTGTATTGTACTCCTATTACACATTCATAAAAGCAATTTCATTGGCCAGAACAATGTTTTTAAAATGTAAATTCTCAGTACAGAGAAGAAACATGATGAAAAGGACATGGCAGAGAGAATTTGAATCAAGGAATCCAGATTTACCTCCAAACCATAAGTATATATATACAAATAAAATTCAGTAGAGTCTAGTGGACAAATGAGACAGACAAGTAGTATTTCCTTGTAAAGGCTACTGTAACTCACAAATCTGTGTGCTTTAAGACACACAAAATCTTATAGCATATTTAAAGGAAGATTTAAGACATTCTCTGTCTTGTTCTTTTAGGTTTTGATCTAAAAATACATATATACAATTCTGTTTTCAAATACTGCTGAGAAATGCCATACAAAGAAATTTTAAAAGTTTCAGTAGAATAAACTAAATCCAAGGTACTATACCTAACTTTTTTCTAAGGAGAGTAGATACTCTTGGCATTTGGCAAGCATATCTTTGGCATTTAGTTGGGTTCAAGGATGGCAAACCTCTCATTTACGATGCAAAGAATTAGGCTGATTTGTCCTGCACAAACAAAAACTGCAAGTTCAGCAAAGTTCTTCTTCAGCAAAGAGGAAGGAACATGAGAAATGAAGAAAGCACCCAGTCATACATATAGGAGTCTGCACTCAAATCCCTGTCATTCTCTTGTGCACAGGCATTATTTGCAGCTTCAGCCATATTCAGTCATAAACTCCACTCAGTCTGGATATCAATGACACAAGGCAGCAGATAATGTGATCAATTAATGAGTCTGGTATCCACTGAAATTGATTACTTCAAATATAAGATGGGCTCCAAAAGCACAGTTTGGCATTTAGACCCCAGTATTTAAGTCTGCTGGCATCTGCTGATCCTCTAGGAGAATCCTAATAGCCAAGGCAGGTGTTCATTTCCGTGGCTCACACATGTCCCAGGACATCCAAGGCATCCACACCATGTATGGCAGATGAGCAGATGTGGCACAGATCCTGCAGGAGGTGCACCTCTGTCTGAGGTCTCATGGGGTTGTCCCAGGGCACCTCCAGTGTTTTAGATGCTTGTGTGTGCAGGCAACTTGATCAAGTGTGCAGGCAGCAAAACCACTAAAGCTAAAGATCTACTCAGGACACAGCCAAGGGGGGCTCAGTTCAGCTGTGGGAGACCAAAACACAGGTCTGCAGCAGAAGGCTGTGTGGGTTTCCCTGCTCCATTTCTAAAAACTCCAAAATTAATGCCAGGCATCCCAAATGAGCCTTATATCTATATCAGGCTGTGAACAATCACTTTGTAGACCTTCCTACCTACATTAAGGCAATTTCTATTGACTGTTGAGGAATACTTACTATTCATGCAGATGTTTCTTCCCAGAAAGAAAATTTTTGATTCTGAGCTGATCTCTATTTTTTAAAACTGGCAAGGAAGAGATACAGCAATCAAACTCTTTCATTGTCAACAACTCACTATTGTTAATACCTGAGAAAACACAGACTATTAAAATATCATCGAGAGAGAGAGAAAACAAATGTTAATGTAAGGTATGAAGCTGGAAGCAATGTGTCCCAGGATTTTGGATTAGATATAAGTGTGAGGCAGAGTTACATAGCTGAGGAGTACAACATTTCCTGACACCCAGGCAAAACACTTATATTCCATTCTCTCCTCTGTTACTGAGGATGTGAACCTATGTTTTTTACTACTGGAATACAGCCCTAAGAATCAAGCTATCACATGTGCTTCTCTTCTTCCTTCATCCCATGGTCACTGCTCTTTGTAGGGATGTGTTAAATGTTTACTCATCCTAAAAGTAAGAGAAGGATTACATTTAACAGTGCCTGGGGCATTCAGCAAATGGAAGACCTCTGCTCCAGTTCCTGAGCTGTATCAAGTGGAAAACAACTTTGAACTAAACTCAGAAGACAGAGAGCAGACACTTTTGTTTTGATTTTTTTTAATGTATATCAGATTTCTCGATAACAAAAATCAGTATGACTGAAACTGCAGACAAGGGATTATATGACCTATTTACCTTTTTATCCTTACTTTGACTTGTTGTTTTTTCAAATGCATTTGGTCTAACTCAGTTACCACTAAAAAGTTGTGAAAGTAAATTAGAAGAAAACTCAAAATTCTCTGCTGCCTGCTGAAAGACAGGAGTTCTATATCCTAGGAAGAATTCCCATACAAAGGCTCAATTCACATAAGTATAAAACATATTTTTAAAAGTTCCTTTTAAGCCAGCAGGAAGGTAGTTTCACCAGTCTGGGTTTTCTGAGAAAACAGTGGAAGCATCTATTTTCTGGGAGAACCACAGATTTATTTATGATTAATCTGGCAACTGTTTCTTTTAAAGATAAGATCCTATTCAAGTTAGTGGGAATGTTTATCTGCATGACTTATCAACACAATACCCAAAGGTAGTGACTTCTTTTTCTATACCTATACAGTGCAGCAAAGCCATAGTAAGTAATTTGGAAAGTAAGTGAAAGATATGGCTTTTGTGTGGAAGACCAGTATCTAATTTAAGACTTCACACACTAAATTATATGTTGTCCACAAACATGAGCTATTCTCAGACAGGTGAGAGCCTTCCACCAGAAAACCATCCTTACCACTTCTATATTCAGCACATGCCAAGAGAAGCACACCTGTCCTTCAGAAGGAACTATTGAAACATACTGCATAGCTGCTGAAAAACTTCAGAAGGAGCTATTCAAAACCACTGCAAAGTAGATGTTTTCAGCATCACCAAAAACTGACTGAGTTCTCATCTCTTCGTTCTACTGGCTGAACTATGAGTATTCAGCACAGACATGTAATTTGTAGGGCAAAAGAGTAAAGATGCAGATCAAGTGCTGGGTAGAAATTGCAGGAACAGATTTAAAATGAATATCTCCTGATGTTACAGTAATATTGACAAAGATGCACTCTACTATATTTGTAACAAACATTTCCACCATTTGCTTTGTCAAATACTGAAAAGAAATGAAAAAGCAAATACTGTGCGACTTGCAGACCACCTGACAGAAGATAGGAATTTCATGGTTTTTTTGGTTGGATGATGGGTGGATCTTTAGAAAAAGTATGACTGGTCATGTTTTCCAAAAATGAACAAGGAACATTTGCTAAAATCCAGGGTTATATGCTTAAAAAACCCTGAACTCTCTCACCAAGTCCCATTAGGAGTTAATTAGGTGTAATTTTCCTGGACACCATTGGATTGTTCTTGGACATCATTTTTTCCTGGTGAACATTCACATATTGGCATATGAGAAGATGTCAAGAGCCACTGCATAGTCTTCTTGTAGATGAAATTGCTCATTACCTTGACTTGTTGATGAAGGCTTGCAGCACTGTTTGTAAGGGCTTTGTTCCCAGTTTTACCCTATTACAATACAAGTAATTTCTCTAATTAGAATCTTGTTTCTTTAATTGAACTAAATTGCGATGACGGTTGCTGCCATGATCCACAGTGTTGTGCAAAGTTTAGAATACTCACTACACTTTTGGCTTTTCACCACAGAGTCCAGATGAAGTGGGGTGGTTTTACTGCAGAAAAAGAAGAAAAATAAAGAAATTCAGTCTTTGAAATAAGAAAGGAACATTCAACATTTCAAGGTCAAGGGCATAAGATGTAAGCCAGAGAAGGTTCTGCTTTTCATGCCTGTGGGCCCCTGTTATGAAATTACTGCTTTGCATTTGCCTTCTCCTTTTGCTGTCTTCCCCTTGATGGTTTGGTTGAAAGCAGGAAGTAGAGCAGTGGGTGGAAGCTCACATACACACAGAATAAAAAAGTTAAAACATTTTCCATGGTCAGAGGGAGCTGGGGTTTTCACAGAGGACAGAAAAATGTTTAATTTAACATGTGGTGAATCCAAAACTGGTTGTGCCCACCTTTAAGTATAACCAAAACAGAGCGGGCACATTAAGTTCAGTTCCACTGAAAACACAGAACAAGCAGAAAATGGAAAAGGTCAACACAGGATGGTGAGGGCTTCAAGTGATGGAGAGAGAAAATTCCCCAGGAAAGTATTAGTGTGAACATAAGTCAGCTGTGTTATTTAATGATGGGAGGTAGGCTCTCTGTGGCTCAACTTTTTATGTTCTCTTGTAACATCTGAGCATTCCACCTGGGCAATATTCACAGTTTGCAGAATCACTCATAAGTCTGCAGATTTTTAGTGAAAAGACATTAAAGCAACATGGTTTTCACTTTGCAATAAGCATGCCTGTTCTTTGTTTCTTGTTTGCTTGCACTGTACATCTCTGTTGCAGTTTCATGTTCTTTTAATTTTGATGGATTCTGATTAATTACGAAACTTAAGAAATACAGCTGGAACTGAGATTTAACTCTTTTTGATACCTCAAATCCCCTTGATGCTCAACAGGCATTCAGAAACTTCTACAAGTCATCTTCTGAGTAAAAATACTGCCCAGCAGCCCACAGATACTGTCCAGACTGCTTCCTCCTCTCTCTTCCGTTTACAACATTTAGTGTGTACAAAGACCAGAAACTAGGCAAATCCCCCAGCTAGGATTGCCCTCTCCAAAGAGAACTTGCTGGTTCTGATGACACTGCCTTCAGATGACCTTCCATTTTCCTTTCCCTGCCTCATGATGAAAAGGTTCAGCTGTAGGCTGATAAACATGTGAGAACATGGAGAAATCCTGTAAATTGGGAATGTTGGGCCTTCAGTTGCAGTGAATTAGTGCACATGCTTGCTTCAGTCATGATCTGTCTGCTCACCAGCCAAGAGCCTGTGGTCCTACAGTGGTCCTACAGCTCACTTTGTGGTGTTTAGGCAGGCAGAAAGAGTATAACCTGTCCTAGCTTAAGCTCAGCTGTGAAGAGGGCACTGTACGTTTCCACACCAGGTGGATATCGTGGTAATCATGGCTTGAGTAGAAAAAAAACCCAAACACTGTGAGGCTGCAAACCTGCTTTCTTTTACAGTCTCTTGTTTTCAAGTGCTTGTATCTATAACAAATAGCTGCACATGAGGTTGAGTTTTTCCAGACAAAGTCACTGTTCTAAAGGTAAGCAATTATTTTCAAAAGTAGGCACAAAAGCATCACAGAACTATTATGTGAGAGGTGAGAGGATTTGCAAACACCTCTTTCTCACAATAAAAAATTATCTGCTCTCCCATTGACCTATTGTATATCTGAGCTGACTGATTTTTGGCACTCAACATGTTTAGCTTATACATACTTAAGCCCCTAAAATGTACCACAGGAAGGCCAAGGTACACTTTGAAAAGAAGTATTTATGGGCTGTGTTCAGGCAACAGCAAGATCATAGATACCAAGGGAAGAGCTCTGATAAAGCAGCAGGCAGGGTACTCTGACAAGAATGCTTGAGCTGTGGCATATTGAACTGGCTGGGATGGATTTAACTTTCCCCACAGCAGCCCTCATAGTGCTGTGCTGTGTGTTCATGCTGCAAATGGGCTGATAACTCAGTGGCACAGCACCAAGGCAGTCCCTCCAACATTCCCCTCTCTCCAGTAGGCCAGGGGTGGTCAAGATTTTGGGAGTAAACACAGCCAGGACAGGTGACCCAAACTGAGTGAAGGAATATTCCATATGGCAGCTGCTCAGCAACAAAAGCTAAGGGAAAGGCAGGAGGTGAGAGAGAGGGCATTCACTATTTTTATGTGTACCGAAGTCCTGCTTCCCAAAAAATGGGAAGTAGAGAATAAATCATTTTATTTGCTTCCATTTGTGACCTTTGCCTTTGGTTTATTAAGTTTCCTTTTTGTGGGAAAACATCTCAAGTATTTCCATCTTATTTTCTTATCCCAGCTATACTGCTGAGGAGGAAAGAGATATAGTGGCTTTGTGAGCACCTAGTTATCTACAACTCCACTCTAGTCCCTCCCTGCTCCTATTTTATTTCTTTCCCAAGGAGACATCACCTAGGGGAAAAGTACTGTGATTAGTAAGTTCTCCCAACTTCAGAGATACAGAGATTGTATTTCCAGCTGAAAGCCTGAGTTACTAGGGAGGCTGGAATTGAAACGTGTTTCAGCCTGTAAATCACAGGACTCTGTGCCATGGGCCAAGCTCTGTTTTGACTTGGTACAGCTTAAAGAGATTCCTATCAGAGTGCCCCACATAAACATCCAAAAAAAGATCACATTTCTAACCCCACAGCAAGGAGCAGATGTTATTTTCCACGATTCACTTGCAGGTTAAAAAAGTCAACAGAAGCGTTACAAAATGTTCAGTTCTGTTCAAAAATACCTACGAGCTATACATTAAGCAATCCTCCAAATACATGATAACTTCTGGAAATGTCAACCAAAGAGTGTACAGACTGGTTGGTAAATTGCCTTTGAGTCAAAAATAGCGAGTGTGTTTGTTGAGCAAGGCCATTACAGTAGTTCAGAACTTGTGGTCGGCACCCGCTGGACGCTGCTGAGTCTGCAATTTCACAGCAACACAAATATCAACAGGCTGGCCAGGCAGCACAGAGTCCATTTTTTGTAACCAAGCACTGCAGGATATATTCAAGATTGATTTATTAGAAACCTCAGCAGCAGCAGAGTTAGGATTTCCCCACTACAACCTTTTGAAGTGCAAATGTGAACAAAATTACACCACATTGCAAAACCAACATGATTTATCCAAAGCTTTGCATATGATTTTGATTTTTAAATGCACAAGTCTGAACACATTCTTTGGAATGTTTGTTTGTTGGTTTTTTTCCCAGCTGGAGATACACTCAGATCTAAGTACATCATCAAAAGATAAAGTAGCTTCACTAAAGTTTCTCCAGGGAAAAGACATAGCAATCCCAGCTATTGAAAGAAACTGGCAATTTACATGAGATGAGGTGTATTTGGCAGCAGCAAAGTACATTTCTGGCCCCCTGTCATATCTCTATATCTCACAGTCATAGCTGAACTTTATTATTACAACAATCTTATGAAGAATGGCTTTATTTTTCTAGCACAGTGTGTATTTTATGTGTATAGGAACTGATAAAAGTATCTCAAAAAGAGTTTTGGGGGTGATGAAAGAAATCAGCATCTTCCTTTGTTAATTCCATGAACAGAAAAGAACAGAAACTGCTCAATTATTTATTGGGAACTATTCCCATCTGTAGCTAGATAGCTGTAAAAATACCAAAAATCTTTCATCTAGTCAGGAATCACCACAGGATCATCCTTTTACCATCCCCACCCTTTGCTTTCTTGATCCTCTGGAAATACCCAGAAGATTTTTTAACAAGACAGAGAGTCAAAATGGGATTTTTTTTCTGTAGTCTAGCTATAGCTATCTATAAAATTATTTTAAATGAAACAATATACTGCAGGTATATGTCATTTCTATTGTAATCTTTCGAAGTATCTGTAGGATCCTATTATGACTCCAGTCTATTTTTATATTTCCACAGAAGGCCAAATACCAAACACTGCCATTTCCATAAAATGTACATTCCTGACACTCATTACCACAACATCATTTTCTCATCCAAACAGCAATGAAGTGACTAATATCTTTCCTTTCAGTTCCTCACTCCACTGCTGCCTGTTCCAGATTTCTTTACCACCTAGGATTATTTTATTGGCTTCTCAAATTAACAGGTACCCTGAGAAGCTTTTTCTGCAAATGAAAATCTAAGTGCAGTATGCCTTCCCACATGCTCTTAAACATGAGCTTCTGAAGGCTTGAGGGGTGGCAGGGAAGGGATGAAAGTCAGGAGAGAGATGAGAGGGAGGCTCTGGATGCTGGTGATGGAGCTGGTGGGGCTGTCAGTCCTGCTGGTGAGACCTACATGCACAGCAGCAATGTACCATTGCCTATTCAGCTTGTGTGATTCAGCTTACAAAGTAAAGCTGCCAGACAAGATTTGCTGGGGGAGGGGGGGTTCTGCCAGCATTCAGAGGATAGCTCTGTCCTCACTGAACCACAAATAGTACCATCCAAGGACGATGCTGAGGAAATATGATATCTAGGAAATAAAAACCAGAATGCTTCAAGGATTTTAATTTGAGGCTGAGACAAGTTTCAGGAGTATGAATTGATATTTAGTTAAGGAGGGAGCAGGAACCAAAAAGAAAGTAGTGGTTAAAACAAAAATGTCAGTCTAAAATTTCTGGAAGTTGATGTTTTTAAGGTGTTGGGGCTGTTGGTTTTTTTCCATTTTAAAAGCTAAACATGAAAGTTCTTCTTCAAACAGCCAGCCATCTGGCTCTTCCTGGATTTTAATGCAGCTCCTGAAATCTGATCTGAATTAATCTAGGCAATAGTGTTCTTTGAAGTGAGCGAGCACATAAACACAAAAGCTTTATCAGTAGGGCCATTCATACAGCAGTAAGTGATTGTAGAGTAAATTTATCCAGCCACAGCCTGTCCCAGCACAAAAACCATTCCCAACAAAGCATCTAATTTTGAGGATGGGATCCCACTCTCTGAGCACTCACAGTCTCCAGTTACGCATGTGACGTGGGCGGCACTAAATAGGAACAAGAGTGGAATTGACCCTGTGACCCCTAGGACAAGCTGCAGGGTTGTTAGGCAGGCATCTGCAGCCTCAGCAGCTCCTTGATTATATGGCAACAACAGCGTGCTGAAGCTTTAGAAACATCTGAAAACAAAGTTCTTCTTGTGTTGTTCAATAGCTACACAGTGTCAAAGAGCCTGTCAGGGTCTCCTTCACAAGATGGCACAGGACAAACTGATCTGTGGTCTTTAATTTTATCCCTCTGCCCAGCACAACATAGCAACAGACTCTTCTAGCTCTCTCTTGTGAGAGACATCCTACCCACAACTTCCTTCCGGCAGTCCAGATTAGCAACGATTTCTGTCAACATCGACATGGCTCAGAAGGTGTGTTTAATAATACAGAGTAATACTGAGGAACACAGAGCAATATAGAATGTTATAAAGTGTCTGATTAATCTCTGGGGTATACTATACTATCAGAAAACCCTGCAGGCTTCCCCAAAATCAGCAGGACATTGTTAGGCAGTAAGACCTCCCTCAGTTCCACTTTCCTGACTTTCCAGTTCCTATTTAGCTTGTCAGGATTGTCACCTGCCAGAGACATTCTCAGATGAAGTCATCAGCTCAACATCCTTATTTCCATCACCATCTCCTTTCTTCCAGATATACCTCCACCTCTGGAGATGCCACAGTGTGAAGAACAGTCACAACTTCATTAAAACACAAAGATAATTAGGGACCCCCCATCTGAGAGCAATATTTTCTATCATGGCCAGGAAGGGCCCAATTTACATGAAAATGTGGCAGCTCCAGGATCACAAGTGGGATTTTCATACAACTTTTTCTGTATAATTGCATTTTCCCAGCAATTACAATGTAAGTTTCTAACATGGCAGGCATTCTTGTTTTAGCTTTTTCCTAAAAAATTCTCAGCACATAATAGTTCATGATTTATTACTGTTGTTCTCCACTTTTGCTGTTCCCATCTCATACCACAGACTAATTCAGGAATCTTTTTCTATGAGAATTTCAGGAACCTTTTTCTATCTTTTTTTATTTTGATAATATGTTTCAACTACTTGATGGCTGAAATAGGTACTAGCAGTTACAGATCTAAATCTGTATTTTCTTCCAAATTACCTAAACTCAATCTCACATGAACTTTTCCTGAAAATTCTGTCTAGCTACTTAAATTTGAATATGCATGGCAATGACTCCTCTTACTGGGAAACCAGTAACAGTTTAGAACAACTCCAATACTCATTTTACCTCTAGCTAACAAATAAATTGGTAAGGTTTTTATTTCAATAGAGCGAAGTTCCTCTGCCAAAAAAAGGCTCCTTGAATTGTTTGAACTATATTTCTGTCATAGAAAGCATAAATAGTTTCAAGGCTCTCACTGTAATTTTGAAACTGATATAAAATATTCCCATCCCTGCACGTGGCTTTTTCCTATTATTATATTTTCATATGACATGTTAGCATATTTTTCTGTCTCATATTTTCTTCTGTGCAAGATTGTCCCTCTTCCAGCCAGGGCAGGGCGGGATTTTGCAGTAGACCAGAAGTGACATGGACAGCACCTGGATGTTATTCTGTATCACTTCACATCTTTTCTGGGGGTGGACAAAGGGGTCTCTTGCAGGTCTAGCGTGGTGGGGCGTGGTGGAGGGAGTGGTTGGGTTTTTCCTCATTGGAGGGGTTCCATGTGAATCATTTACCTCTGTCTTGTCCCCTCTGTCATTAGCATTCTTGTTCTCGCTCTTCATTTTCTTATCTCATTGCTATTTCCAGTAAGTTGTGCTCATCTCAACCCATGATCTTTACTTTTCCTGCCTCCAATTCTCCTCTCCATCCCACCCCAAGGAAAAGGGGAAAGGGAAGGGGAAGCAAGCAAGTGGCACATGATTTGGAGAGTCTCTGTGGGAGCACTAAATTGGGGAGTACCATTCCTAAACCACAACAAAGATGCGCAAAATGAAAGTCGCGACTAAGATCAATGTGTCTGCCCCTGGTAACATGACTCCACAGACGTCCTGTGCCAGCCTTGAGCTGCCCTGAGCGAGGCAGGAGGGAGAGCTGCCTCCCAGCCCCACAGCTCATAGCCCAGTGGCAGCAGCTCTCACCCACCTTTTCCACAAAAACTCCTGTGACATAATACACTTCTACTCAGGACCTGGGTCCTGGCTCCTTTTTCGCATTCACTAACATTACGGGGAGCCAGACCCCAAGCTGTGGATTTGCATTAAGCAAGACAGAGTCCTCTGTCTGAAGATGCAAGATTGTTTACAGTATTTCTGAATCTGACAGCTCAAATGTTGTACAAATGCAGCCAGTATTTCTCAGATGTTGGCCCCCTGGTGTGGGAACTCAGTGCATCACCTCGGATGCTCTGAGTCCC
>VZRH01004248.1:733724-827415 GCA_013397555.1 Urocynchramus pylzowi | reverse complement strand
TGTTCTACTGCCCCAGGGGCGGGGAGAGTGCGTGTGGCTGTCTTGCTGGACGGATCTCAGCTGGGCAGAAGAAAAACTTTTTAGATAAGATAAAATAAACAACCTGAGAAAAAGATCAAAAGAAGAGTCCAGACTCATCTGTTCACTGCAGGCTGCCTGCGGACCACCCTACGCGTGTCCGACAGAGACAGGCAGCCGATCGGACATCGTGGGTCCTGGAATGTATCCTGAACCATGTTTGTGGGGCATTCAGCATGAGAGGCATCCCTACACAAGATGAGAATTCAGGAAAGTACCATAACAAATACAGAAACAGATAGTGTCATGGTGCATTAAGGCATTTTCCTCACCACTACAAGAAACAGTGATGGTAAAAATCAATTTTATCAGATTAGAAACAGTAGAGTTGCCCATGGAGCTGGCTGAGATGTCAAGATGCAAGGGGTGGGGAGGAAGGAGCAATCGTCACTTTTTTTCCCAGTTAGGCAGAGGACTTTACATTCAGTCTGACCCCTGCTCATTTATAAAGAAGAACCAACAGATTTGTGGTTAATATCCACTAAGCATTATTTCTTCCTTTTCCTCGTTTGTTGTAAAGATGTATGTGCTCCCCTCAGCAATTCATGTAATTGAGAAATAAAAGCAATTTATTTGATACGTAAAACTTTCCAAAGAAGAAATACCCATCAGGCCCAGGCACAGTCCTAGCCACTAGTATATGATAAATTCTTCTCTTCTTCCATGAAAGCCTTTTTTTACAGCTGTGTGAATTTCCAAAGGCATGGCCAATTCTCACTCACTCCAGTAGCTCCCCAGAGAATTCCATACACAAAACACTTGCTGGACACAGCCCATAACATTGGCAGACAATCAGAAATAAAACCAGACAGTTACCCCTATTTCATCTGCTTGGTCTTTTCACCCAGTGAGTGCTTGTGGAGAGTGTGCATACATACATACATACATACCCATTTGCAAACATGGGCCCCTGTGAGCAGGGGGACACAGGCAGCTGCTTTTGCATGAGCTGACGGGATGTCCGTGCCAGGAGCATCTCCTCAGAGCAGGGGGGAGGAGAAGTTAGAGAGCCCCCCACTTGGGCACTTCTATCCTGGGATCAGAGTGTGCCTCCAATGGGGCAGACTTGTGGGGAGGTTTCCTGTTCTGTAAACTCTGGCTTTTGTTTCCTGTGGCTCATAGGCCAGCAGTGCCCAGGACCAGGACTGCCTCGGAGAAGGCAAGCCCATGTGTAATCTACTAGCTATTAGTTCAGAGAGGGACTGACATCAAACACAAACACCACCATTTCTTACCACTCATTATTATGGACTAAACAGCATCAGTTCTTATGCATGTGAGCAAAGCAAGGCTCAGCAGTCTAGCCTGAAACTGCTTACCAAGGAGATTGCCTCAGTATTGCATTTGGGAGATGTGTATTTGTGGATTCACGGTGGCCCTTGCTCTGGCACCAGACCATGCAGGAGGGTTTGGGGGTAGCAGTGGAGCAAAGCAGAATCTAACATTTTTCTTATCCAAAAGAGGTCAATATTAGACCCAAAAAGGCTGGTGGTCTGCTTGGGTCTTTGCAGTCATGCTCCTCTTGCAAACAATGTTCTCTCCAGAAGGGGAATACCACTAAATCAATCATGCAACAGCAACTAATGGCAGAGACCTGTCATCATCTCTTCCTGAATAACTGATTGAGAGGTACTGGTCACAATCCCTTTCACTAGGATTCAGAGGTGAGGGCTAAGGAAGGGCAAAGGCAGTCATGCCATAAACCAGTGCAAATCTAGTAGCTGGTAGAGAAGACCATGAGGAAAATTTGGCCAGACCTTCCAACCTGAAGTCAAAACACAAATATATACAATAATCTCAAAATGAAAATGCCTCAGATACTTATGTAAAGGCTCCTATAGCTGCTACAGACATAAGGTCATAAGATTTGGATTGACATATTTAGGGATTGATCATTACATGCCTTGTAAACAACCTACAACAGTGTCTTAAAATTCAGTCATCTGCAGGCCCATGAAGTTGTTTATAGTTTTTAAATGGCCCTCTGAAAAATCAGTGCTAATGAATGCTGTGATTCTTGTGACTGAAACAAAAGCAAGGCATTTCAAAGATTTTAGGAATGCCCTAATGTTGCCAGTATGCCATGTAGCTTCATTTTCTGAGACAATATTGATCTTTCAGTCTGTACTTATGGCACTAGAAATGGAATTTATATACAATGGAAAGGCTTTGCTGTTGATTTCACCTCTGGCTAAAAATCTAGTCAGCAGTATTTCTGGAAAATCCTGGACAAATGACAGAAAGAGTCTGCTTGATACTTATTGCCACTATTAATCAAGACTGAATTCTAGCTAAGTAGTACAAATGGTATGAGAGCAGACATGGCAGTGTAGAGGTATCTGTAAAAACTGTGTCTGATTGCAAAAGCAGGATAACTCTGAGCAATCTCTGTTCCCATCATACCTCCCAGATTTAATCCAGCTTTGGATTCCAGTACCCAGGAATAACACACTCATTTTGATCCTCTGATTGCACTTTTTCCCCCAGTGGCTGTGTTGGCCTACAATAGCTTCCTTTTCCTGTTGAAAAGGATATGTTTTCAGACTCCATTGTGAATTTATCAGTAGGAGTTCCTCATTTTCAATACTGCTTAAGGTGAACAGCTTTCCCTTCTCATGTCCTTTTAGCACAATTGTGCTTTTTTTTTTCCAAATGAAGCACACCTATGATCCCATTTATACCCTGAGGCACTTTTTGTTGTATTAACAGCACTCTTCCAAGAGCACGTAGGTTCCTAAGTTTACAAGATACGTGTTTCCTAACATTAGCATGCAACTGTGTTGCTATAATAACATCATTTCTGCACTTATTTTTTGTGCCTTCATGTTTACATTGGAGATGGTTCAAATTTCTCCCACAAGGAGGTGTTTTCATCCTTCCTTTCCAGTTGTTCACTAACTATACAGAACTGTGAATGGAGCATGTCCAGTTGTGTAGGCTAATGTTGGATTTTTCAAAGTAGTTGCACTGTGACAAGAAAGCTTCAGTCTGTGGTTTCAGTCTAACAATATCTGTGGTGCATGTGTGGATGTCCTGGGTTTGAGTCTGTTAAATGAGAGTGTTTAACAGGTCATCGTGTATTGTAAAGTCTGGTAAGCTGGACATGTGCAATAAACACACACAAATGCTTACATTATCTACTCTAAGGCATTTTAAATGGGTCAGCTGGGTCAGCATCTTTGATTCAGCCCACTGCCCATTTCCTTGCATGGGCTGGTGTTTGCATCCCAAGGAAACTGTATTACAACAGTCATAACTACTCCACTTTACATAAAGCTGTTTAGTGAACATGAAGTTCTAGAACGAGATGTGTTTGGGGTTCTTTGTGGTCTTTTTACAATTTTTTTGTGATTCATCTTTTACTTAATAATGATGGAGGCCAGAGAAGAGTGATCACCTCTAAATAACCATAATGCTGGTTGTTGAAGATATTGAAGCCTTCAGGACCAACAACTTAAAAATATATTCCTTCAAACACCTATGTAAATCTTCATTCACCTGTATCTTTTCCCATTCCTCTACCAAAGGGAAAAAAAAACCAAACAAATCAATCAAGTATTGTCACACTGCACTAATTCTGATAGATGAAAGAAACTACTGTATGCTGGGTGCCTCCATAGACCTGGTCTGAAAGATGCCTAACAGAGGAATTGATGATGCCTATTACATATATTGAAAGTTTAACTCTTGCCTTGCTTTGCCATGTGTTTATACCAACTAATCACAAAATTGTAATTTACTTGTTTGTTATTGTCTTTTATTTACCATATTAGAGTATGATTTTGTGAGACAGTCTAAATCTGATCCTCTCTTACCCAAGGACCTATGTTAAGATGAAAATCTGCAGAATAGGGATAATTACAGCTTCTCTTCACCTCTTCAGCTCATCACAGGGTGACAAAAAGATGAGCCTTGTTTGGATTTCAGAAACCCAGCAAACTAACTGCCAGATATTTATGATCTATATGGATACAAATCTTTATGAAATACAGTCTGAGTATGGAAGTTGCTCCTTTCATGGTTGATTTACAGTGCATAGTTAATGTCTAATTATTTCATTGTGCCTTTTGCCAGAGCATGAATAATTCATGAACCTTCTTTAACAAAACAAAGAACAGGTTGAATCATGATCTTGATCCACAGCCAGAATTTAAAAAACCATGAATATTGGAACAGTTCAGGACTTGGAAAGATGAGAGGATGAGCAGTTTTCACATTCTATCTAGATTATCCACATGAGCATCCAGAGGTTATATGGTAAGGACTATGCTATGTATGAGATAGAAAGAATATACAATTTATTATTTGCAAAACACTGTTGAAACCTGGCCATTTAGTTATTCCATCAGCCTCACGAGCTGGTCATGAACTATCTTCATGGTGCCATTGCTCAGGTGTTAACTGTGGACTCAGGTGCCATCGCTCAGGTGTTGACTCATTTTTGTCGGTGATCCAGAGAGCTGGCTGTGAGAGGAGAGACAATGTCTAGAAGATAAATTTATTGCTCACATTGCACCCTCTACTGTCTAACTCCTGCAACACCTCTGGGCAAAGCCTGACTCCTTGCTGGTCTGTGTTACAGTGGGCAGAGAAGTAATTCAAGGAAAAGACGCCAAAGTAAAGGAAAGGGCCACATGGGTAACAAGTAAATCTGCATGAGATCAGAAATGAATGATTATATATTTTGTCAAATGGCTGACTAATGAATTGTTAAGGCCAAACCCTTAACCCTGATTCCATTACTAATCTGAGTTCAGTGGGAGATCCTCTTTAATTAAAGAAGTCAGCAGGACATTGCCAGTAGAATGTGAGCCACAGGATTAGAAAGCACATCTGCCTTCCTAGACCGTTAGATGTATTTGAGGTTCAGATGCTAAAAGTCCATCAAGGTGTCTAAGCAGGTCTGTAGAGTACAAGGGCCTTTGTTAGACACATCACATCTCACTGACAATCACAGGCAAAACACATCACGCTGCCAGGTTAGGAGAACAGGTAAAAGCACTGGAATAGGCTGGGGAGTGGGAAGTTTTTTATCTTAGGTTACACCCCAACCAGGAGCACCTTTTATTAGAGTATGTCATTGCCCCACACTGTTCTATTAATCATCCTGTTCCACCACTGCATGCAACAGAACACAGCATTCAACTTCAAAAGCTCAGCCTGTGACTAAATTCCTACCCAGAATGAGTTACTGATGACTCAAGAACCAGAAGAGTTCCCACTTGCTCAGAGCTAGCTTACCTGGTAGATCCCAAACAGGGATCTAGAGAGTGGTGCTAGAATTTGGAGCCTGGTCTCAAACATATGAAAATGTGCTACACAATGCAGAGAGAAATCCACCTCTAGAGAGGTGAGTCTGCCCAGCCTCACTGAGATGTGTGAAACGGCTGGGATGGCACACCCGGGCTGGTATCTGTCAATTTTCACTGTCTACAGAGGGAATCTACATAAAGAATGGAAGAACATATTTGTATACTTACAAATCTAGCTGATTGATAAGGAAAAAAAACAGATAAAATATGGATATTCAGTCCATGGTAATTACTCATTATCACAAGAGAAAGAGACATTTCAGTCTTTACTTCTGTGAAAAGAATTAAAACTTTACCAAAGGTTCTTCTGATCTCACTTTAGTTAGTATAAATATGGCACTATTCTATACATGCCAATAGAGACAAAGAGGTATTTTCTGGAGTGGGAGAACATGGCTTTAAGTTCAGACTCAGGGCAGCATTACAGAGAACTCAGCACTCCCAGAACTTCCAGGGCAGTGTTGAGATTATCAGAAGACAGTGGGTGGCAGCCTGTGTAATCATGTTTGTGGCTGTGCCCTCAGATTCAGCTTTTCACAAGGTAGGGTTTAAAAGGGGAGCTGATACAGGCTTTCTTTTATTGCAGCCAGACATAGTAAAAAAACCCCAAAGTTTGGTCCTCTCAGAAACCAAGCAAATGAGCAGTTCTGCTGCAATTATTTCAGAAGTGTGCCTCAGGAGACCTGTTAGCCTTGCATCATGCTCTGCTGCTGCTTAGGGATACTGTGGTCATAGGAATCAGCAAGGCAAAAATTTCCTTCAGTTGCACTGTGAGGAAGGAGACATAAAATTCCATTAAATACCAGGTCTTCAATAAAGGTTGCAACAATGGTGCCTGTTACACTGTAAGGAGCAGTTTATCTCACTTTCTTCTTAAACATTCAATGTGATGCACTTTCCTTCCAAGCATTTACAGCAGGAGAGAGGAGAAGCATTATAACAGCTGAGCAAGGAGTCATACTTCAGGATGGTTGTCAGCTGAGGTTTTTAAAGCAAAGATTTGTCTCTCAAGAGACTTAGCAAGAGCCAGAGGCTTTAAAAAGCAGTCTGCACAAAGCACCAGGCAGCATGGAGGGGGAGACGAGTCTGCAGTGTTTGGACTTGACAAGCAACCTTTTCCCTCTTTGACTTCTGTTATTTTAGGACAGTAATCTGCTGCTCTCAGATTGCTGTCCTTGGCAAAGACTGAGGCTCAGCCAACACATGAATATCCTCATTTATAACTGGAAACTCAGAGCCCAGATCAGGAGGAGCTCACCACAAAAAATGTCCTCTCCTCTCATTATCACCTCTGTTTCATAGCATTTGACATCAGCCTCAGCCTTTCTTGATTGTTTGTTAGCACTGAACATGGTAAAGATAAGGGAAAGCTCTTAGCCAGCTAATGCTTGGAAAAAGGTTAAACTTTGAATTAGAAAGAGCTATGCAGACTTCTTATCTTGCAAGAGCTTCTAAAGGTGGCTACAAATGGACCTTCTTTAGCATGTTTCATGCCATTGGAAAGGTAGTGCAAATAAACTTTTGACAGGAAAATCATGGACTGCAAATGTTGGGGGAATTAAATACAAATATGGTAATTAATTAATTAATGACAAGTAATCAGTTCACAAGTGATCACTTGGTTACCAAGTCTAATGCAAACTAACATTGAATAAAAAGGAAAGCATTCACCCTACATGAATGGTAACTTTCAGAAGTTGCTTCATGATAGGCACAAAATCAAATTTGCCAGCTGTTCCACTAGGAATGAACTTGATACAAGGCATGGGTTTCTGCAGATATTGCAATGGTGTCTCCTGTCTGAGTTTGTGCAGATTATATTTTCCAGGAGTCTAATACCCACTACACAAATCCCACAGGATCAAAAAGGATTTGTACATAGCTTGAATCCATAAGGAAACAAAGATATTTGGGGCTGGTTTCAGGAACTCATTTGCCAGACGAGGCACAGCAGACCCAGGTGCCAAGGGTAGATACAGGAAAGGCAATACCAAAAATCAGATCTTAAACCCTGGCCATGTCACTGCATGCAAAGGACACACTGGTTTGACCAAGGTTGGCAATATAGCTCTGTGTTAGGAAGAGCTCTGTATCAGGACATCAAGTTGGTTTTTTGTGTAGTGAAAATTCAGCAAGATAAGTAAGTAAAAAAATCATTAAAATGACAAAGCATAAAAAATAAACTGTTCTCCTCAAACTGCATCTAGTAAATCAGGGCAGCAGAGCCCAGAAACAAAATGAGTGTTGTTTCAGTAGAGCAAAGTGACAGGGCCAACAGCAGATGCACTTCTTGGCACTGAGTTCTGCAAATTTTGTAAGCAGCAGGGATGAACCTGTTTCACCAAAGATTAAGTCTACACAAAAGCATCACATTCAGCATTGGGAAAGAGGCTCATCTATTGTACTGGCAAGCAGCACCAAAGATAGAGTACCCTGGAGACAAAATGTGAGGCTACTTAGAAACACACTTGCCAACCTGAAAAGAGAGGGAACACAATGGTAACTGGTGAAGAAACAGCTGGGGATGGTGGCACCAGGCTGTGTCTTTCAACCCAAGCTACAGCACTTGTTCACAGAGCAACAGAGCGTGTTGGGAAGGAGGGCTTGTCAAAGTGCTTGTCGCTTTCCATTTGGTCTCAGAGACATCAATAGGGCCCAGTGTCAGAGGAGGCAGGTTAGGGGCTTGGGCTTGCCTTCCTTTGTCACTCAAGAATATTGGCAAGCCTATAGTTACATGATAAGACTGGCCATGTGCAAATTCATGTGACTGTTGTGACTTCTTGTTGACATTAGAGACATTAGAGAAACACCAGGACGACTCAAAAATACAGGGCATCATAAACACAGCTTGTAAGAAACACACTTCTAGCACTTCACAATCATGCCAAATTAAACAGCAGAAAAGTGTGACTGCTGGCCAATTCTAATGTAAGCAACCATAACATGGGTAGTGGACAATCCTACCCAGTTCAATATTTTAACCTCTGGAAAAGCATCTGTTCTGTTACCCACTTAAATGTCCTTCTCAGTTTTTTTGTAAGAAGCTCACTTTTGCAGCTGTATTGAGAAAAACAAATCAGCTGTAAAAAGTTCCATTGTATGAATTATGTGCAGGTTTGAAGCTAAAAGAAAATGGAAAACTTTTGTGAAAAATGTGTGCACTTCTGCTCCAACTTATTTGATAAAAAAATGCTCCTGATCTTTCCTTCCTATTTGAATTCCCCCCAAAAAGAATCTAAGAAAGTCCTTTTAACAGCAGTGGATGAAAAGCCATTACAACAGCCAGTGGCTTTTTAAAAACTTGTATTTTTTTTGGTGTATAAAGTGTTCCAAAGCCACAAACTACCTAATGACCACAGCAAATTTTAAGCTTTTTTAAATGCTTCCTTGGACCTTTTCCTAGAAAGAAATCAGGCACTGCTGCAAATGATCTGAGGATAATAATTTATTTGAGCAAAAGCTTGTTGCTGGTATGAGCAGATGCATATTGAGATTTTTGTTTCCCAAAGCTGAAATAAAGCCATGTCCATGGACCACAGCAGCACTCTGGGATCAGCATTCTCAAACAGCCCATGCTGTGAGGTGGAATTTATGACCAGCAGTGATTTTGGTCCATCCTTTCAGATGCAGTGTATTCAAGAGACACCAAAGATTTAACCCCCAAGAAAAGCACTTTCTACAACCTTCACCCAGAGAAACTGCTGCTCTCTGCCACTGCATGCTTCTTGAGCCACATTTCACAAAAAACATAATGAGAGCAAAGCACAGTTTGTGCCAGTAGCTTGTGAGCATGCAAGGAGCTGGTCTATTCATACAAAGATCTGACACAGCAACACTTAAGTACAAGAGCCTCTTCTCCAGCCCAGAGAGGGCTATGAAGGCAGAGAAAGCTTTCTTACATGTGTAAAACAGCCAACTTTTTGTTAGGCCTAAGTAGCTTTATCCTTACTATCCTGAATCAAAATAGTTGATTTCAGGGTATGCTGCAAGTCTCAGTCCTTTTCCTACAGTGTCAGAAGTTTTGAAATGGATAAATATTATTAGAGAAATTATGTAATTAGAATTCAGTTTACCTCTTTTGAAGCCACTGGAGAATGATGCTGCACATTCTCTGTTTTCTTATTTCTGAGACAATATTTCATCATGCCCCACAAAAACTACTGCAAGGCCATATCTCCTTTCTTACCCCTTTGATGTGGAAATGCACATTACTGAAATCTTCCAAGGTTACAAGTAAATGACTATAGCTCACAAAACTGAAGTACTTCTGTCCAAACTTACATCTTATGAAAAACAAAGCAAGCCCACTTAAAAATTCCTGTTCATCCTGAAGATACATCTGTACATAAACTTCACATAATTTTCTTGTCTGGTCTAAGAGGGAATTTTTTTCAGTGCCTATTCAGGGTAATATCAGCAACTAGTTCTGTTAAAATGAAAGTCAGCAAATGTTTCCAATATGGTCATTTTTCAGTGGTTTCAAGTCAACCTTCACATATAGATATAAATGCCTTTAAAACTATTTCTTTTTACAGTAGGACTGTGAGGTCATTGCTAGAAAGAGAGAACAAAGTTTTTTCTCATAATAAGTAAAAGTTTTTTCTTATAATAAGAATAGAAAAGAAAAAGAAAATTGAGAGAAGCCCTTAATGATGAGTTTTTAATGAAAACTTTAAGTAAAAGAAAAGTTTCTTATAACATTTCTTCTGAATATAATGAAACTTGGTCAATAGTTTCAGAAAGAATATTCCACATATATATTTCTTTCTCTTTAAACATCAAAAATACCTATGGCAAGTAGATAGGGTACCCTATAACCTATGTATCCCCACAAACTATAGGTTTCCTAACTATCTGAGCTGACTACAAAAATATTTGAAGGGCGTAAGAACCACAGCCCCTTCCACCTCACTTTCCCCTGAATCAGGATCCAGCCCAGCCCCTGATTTCTGAGTGCCAAGCCCTGACCTATGCCTGCAGCTGGAGGCCATCCCCAGTGATGCTGTGAGCAGTGGTGGGAGCTGTGCCTTCAGCAAGGCATGTGCAGGACCTCTGTGAGCTGCTGGCTTGTACAGGAGCAAGTGGCTCATGCATCAGCTCCAGCCTGAGGGAGCAGAGCCTGGCTCTCACACCTGCTCACTTTATCTCTTCTATACTCTGCAGACAGACCTGAGCAGTGCCACACATGACCAACAAGTCTGCTGGGATCTCTGTGGTTGGGAGACAAAGTGTGTGTCTGGCAAATGAACTGAATCTCAACTCGTGGTGATTTGCCTGCAGTCTGTGAGATGTCAGCACTCTGCAGCCCAATGGGCACACTGCAACACCCCACTATAGGATCAGCTTTTCCTGCCCACTCCTTGTTCCAAGTGTTTCCAGAAAGTTTAACTAGTCTAAACAGTTGATTAATAGATGGCCACTTCACACTTCTGCCAAACAGGTTGTTCAGTGTTGCACCCATAGCTTGATGTTACCTATGTATTATCAATATATATTTGCCACAGATAGTCTAAAAATTGTCCCATCTCCCAACCCAGTGCTTGACAGGAACCCAGCTCATGGACAATGCCATCCAAATGCTCTAAGATATTCCAAATTCATCTAAGATTTGTTCACTGTACTAAATACAGCAAGGTTGGTTAAAGACACTTTCTTTAGTGTCTCAGTGTCTGCGTCACACACCAGAGAGCACAAAAGTGAAGGAACCATTTCCTTCCCAAAATGCATTGACATGCAATCCTCATCACAGAGAAACTCCTAGAGTCCTGTGGGTGAGTTATCTACTGACTTAAATGTATGAAAACACTTCAAAATTTATTCTGTTGGCCTTTTATGGCAAAATGCATGAATTATTGTTTTGCTAGTTCATAATATACTTTTAGGTTAGACTTAATTTCTAAGCACACATGATGCTGGTGTAAGACTAAGAGTTAGGGCATTAGACACACAAGAATAGCTACTCCCGTTCCCACCCTCAGATATTTTTACTTAGTTTCAGCAAGTCCTCCAATACAATGCCCACATCCTCCCCCACCCAGGGTGCCACAGATTGCACCTCCACCTTTCACTTCACTGCTACAAATCAGACTTAGGAACACACATTAAAGAGAGTGGATTTTTAGTTTGCAATAAAGACTTCAACTTGGATACTGTTATTGTATTGAGACAGAAATCTTTCAGCCTAACTCACCAGCCAAAATCTTCCTGCATTAAAGCCTCTCTAAGCTAATCTTGCTGTAGCTGAAATACACCCGTGTATCAGAGACACACAGAGGCTCAAGAGGGAATAGGAAGAGATTGTATTTTAGTGCTTCTTTACAGAAATTGGTTTCATTCATTTCTCTCTAATGCTTTTATTTCAAAGAATACTCTTTTCAGTGTCATATTCATTTGAAGTGACTGATAAGAGAATCTAATTGGAAAATTTTCTTACTGTCATTATTGGAAAGTTTTTATTTCCTCTTGAAGGAAGTATTGCTTATTTCTTTCATTTACTAAAATTGTTTCACATTGCTAGATAGCAGGAAAGTTCATCAGGAAAAAGAAATCTCTTACTATCTTAAGGCAAAGATGGAGATATTCTACTTCTTAATATCTTATGACAAATCAGACAAATTGCAAAATTTTACTCAGTGTCATAAGAATTTCAGCCACACTTAAGGAAACAGTATATAAAATTTCATCAATTAAAAATATTATCATTCATTTTATTAATATTTTGTTTTTCTTGTTGAGGTTAGCAACCATGAATTAACACCAGCACTTGCTACTAATCGGCCCATTTTTCCTCAGTGATCCGCTTCCAATATTAAAAGTTATTTCTTTTCAGGCAAAGTGCTCAAAGCATTTCATAAAAGCAATAAAAATCTTTATCCTTGTTTTGCAGACAGTGCCACAGATGTGATCTGATGGTGCAAAATAATTCCATAAATCCGTTACAGAATTAAGAGCAGAACCCACATCTCTCTGATCTCATTTCCCTCTCCCAGCCAGTTTTTGCATCATGTACCAGGAGGAACAGAGATGATGTGCAAAGCTTCACTAAATAAACCCAAGATCACCTCACCCACATTCTATGCACAACAGATCTTGTCTTACCAAGAATGACAAAATCAAAATGAGTTAGCTTTATTAAAGACTAGAAAAGATGCCTCTGAGCATCACGGTGCTGAGGTTTTTGTACAGTTGCATATGCAAGGGCTGATCTTGGAGGCTATTGCCCAAGGCTGATTAGAACTGGAGGCCTTTATAATTATAGCATTCCCTAATTATAGAAAGAATAAAACTTCCACTTGTGAACTAATGTATGGGTAATTGTTCAGTGACAATGGGAAGAAAAATAAAGTAGTGGGACTATTTAAAGATATTTATGAAAACAGATTACATAATTAAAAGAATATTTAAGTGCAAATAAGTCTTCCTAAATTGCCACTCTTCCCTGCACTTTTCACACTAGTGAAGTGTGTGGCCTTGGGCTGAGGGCTGGCCATGCTGGTGGTGGGCTTATGTCTTTGCCCAGAGGGAGGCAGGTGATGGGAGGTGGTAAATTGATGTCTTTAGGAAAGGCTCAATGCTTATGGAGGTATCACAATATCTAGTCCAGACAGGAATGAACAAGAGGTGTGCCTGCGATTGTATTGCAGAATTTCTTTTCTCCTACATTACGTAGGAATACTTTTTCTCCTACATTACATAGGAATACTTTTTCTCCTACATTACATTTCTGTAACACAAAGTGGCTCTCCTTTGAGGAGGTGACCAGCAAGAGATGCCCAATGCCTTGGGGACATGAGACAGCCATTCTTGAGAGAGCTGCTGTGCCTTGCAGCAAACGCAGGAGCACTGTGGTTGAGGAGGCTGGGTCATGCCAGCAGGGAAACTGTTGAAACACACAACCAAGGACCTGGCCTCAGTGCTCTTCCACAGCCAGCATGTCAGTGGGTTTGCTGCTTTCACAGCCTGATGTTAACTGAGGGCTCAGCTGTCTACCTGCACACACAGGCTGCCATCAAAGCTGCAAGCCTTCTGTCATTCACAGCAGCTGAGCATTAGTCCCCAAGTATTTCTTTCTAGAAAAAAATAATTGCTTTTGCTTGCACCCACTGCCAAAAGCACACTTTGAAACCACCAGCAGCCCTTACAGGGGCAGAGACTGGATCAAGATCTGAGACTGACAGAGAGGTGGAAAGGAGCCAGCTACCAGGAGCTTAAGCAGCACATTTCCCAAGGGGCAGTCACATCAGAAAGGCACAGAGCTCTGCTGAACCACTTTTAGCTGTGGGGCTGGGGCCCAGCTGCTCTCTTAACAGCTCACTCTGCTAAACCAGACCTCAGCAACCTTAGCACAGCCCTCCCCATCTCCCCCTTGTGCTTCAGAAATGCAGAATTGCTGAAAGCTTGTTTCCCTAAGTCTTTTCCTGTGGCAGGATATCAGTGAACAGGCATCTCATCTAGACATTTACACCCTGAGTGGGCAGTGATGAGGAAAGAGAGAGCCAAGACGTTGCCATTAAGGAACAATTTTTCTATGTAACAATACAGACCAGGAAGGCTCCATGACAGTGAGTATTATCAGAACTGATCCCTAATCATCCTTCTCTAGAACATTCTTTCCAGCTATATCTGAGTGCTCTTGTGTTTGCAGAGATATGAAACTTCAGGCCCAACCTTCCCTTATTAGAACCATTTGTTAAAAAAAATGTACATGCAAGCAGAGGAACATCTACCAACACCTTAGGATGGAAAATACAGAAATAAAAAAAACTGGCTTACATTTTTTCAGATTGAGTCAATGGAAAAAGTCATCACTTGACTGTTTACAGTCATCAGGATAAATGCTGATAGGTTTTATATAGGCTATAATATCCATCTGGAAGATGTTTGGATACTTCCAAATGTCAGGAACAGTCATTTTATTTGCAAGACAAAGGAAAAGGCTATGGTTTGAATTGGCTGCCCCATTCCACAAGGAAAACTATTTTTTTAAAATGCCACAAACATGTTAAGCTCCTGTGTAGAAAAGTTTCATATGTTAGCATTAGACTTAGTTCTCTTGAGGGGTTTTTTAAAGTAGCCTTGAACATATGGTTTGACATGATTTATTTAAAAGAATTTTCTTTAAAAGATCCATCCAGATACCAAATTCCTTCAGGCATTTGAAATGCTGATCATGAGGGCTGCCTGACTGCTTGAGAAAAGGTACTTGTTTGGAGGGAAATCTGATGTCTGACTCTTGTGAAATGAGGGCATTAAGATATCTTACACAGGATAAGCTGCAAGGCATTTTTAAAAGAAACCGCTGGTTCCTTCCAACCTGGGCAGGAGGCAGTCAGAATTTCCTTTGTTTTTAGTAGATTTTAAACTAACTCTATTGTTTAGGGAAGGACTGTGAGCTACCAAATGCCTAAGAAATATTGTGTCTTGTCTGTACTACACCATCTGTCTCTGCAAAGCTACTGCAATATTAGAAGTCTTCCTGTTTGGCATTTCATGTTTTATGTATGCTGTGATATCTTTTCATAGTATTAACTTAAACATTGCAAGACTGTCTGCAGGTTTAGAGAAAAAAATTTCCTCTTCCCTCCCTTTCCTATCAACAGATATTGTTATTTGCACTGGAATTCAATAATTCTAGTAGGGGGTAGGGGCTTCCTGCAGTCCATCTGTAGGGCTTTCTCCTTACAGTGTATATAGGATGTAGCTTTACATTTCAGACAGACCAATGGACATAACTTCATTTCTAACAGTGCCTTGCAGGCTGACAGGAGGCAGGACAGACATTCTCCCTCATGAGGCATCTCCCATGTGACTCATGAGGTGCTGTAGAAATGGGCAGGAATAAAATATTTTTCATGAAAAAATATATCCTTGTAAATCAACAGAAAAGACAGAGGTTTGAAGGCAAATAAAACTCTACAAGAGTGACAAAGCTAGATTATCTAGGCAAACTCCCCAAAAATGTTCCAGTTCACTGGATTTTACTGACTTAAGAATATAGGGACAGTAATTCTAAATGTATCCATAATGAACTCAACATCAGAAGCCATCATGAAATATGGTCCTAGGTAGAGCTTGCCTCTACCAAAGCCCAGACTACACATCTGGGTCAACAGAAATATGGTCTGACTGAGAGAGGGAAAATCACTTGCTTTCCTCCTGCTTACAAAATAAAAGAGAAACTCGGCAATTTTAAGCTGTAATGGAATGAAAGGAGACTTAAATGATGCTTAGCAATGGCTCAAGAAAAATTGTGATTTCACTTGTGTCAGTGTTTGATAGACTGAAGCTGATCTCCATACACCTCAAACACCTAAGAGCCAGGTTACAGAACAAGCTAGTGCCCTCATTTCCAAATTTAACTGGCCTTCCTGAGTAGTTCCTCTATTTTCTCATCAAGAGAGTCGTAAAAACTTCAATTAGAGAGGAGCCCTCACCAGAAGGAGACTGCCCCCCATCAATTTGCATCATCCCAATAACTTGGAAACAGACAACTGCTCCTCCTTGAGGGAGTTCCTCTGGATACAGAGAAGCCTTGGAAATATCAGGGCTAGTGCTAAATTTCCCCTTATTCTTGCTACCAAGGACTGCATCAAGCTTCTGGAACACCTCTCTCAGGAAAACAAAAGAAGAGACTGAATTCTTTCCCTTTGGCTTTTCATCCTTATGTATGACATGTGGCAGGCAGGCTTGGCAATGCTTTTAGGGCCTGATGGACACAGAATGACAGACCTAAGAAACCATAAAAAAAGATAAACAAATCAATGTAATCTCAATATGCCATCGAATTCAATGTTGAACATGCAGTCAAAATCAGACTCTTCAGAAATTTGTGGGACTACGTAGAGTGAGACATTAAGTAACTTGCTGACAAATCATGTATTTCATTATTTATTTCTTGGCATAACCATTTTAAATGAATGAAATTGCCTGGCTTGGTGAAGGTAGAATATAAGTCATTGACTTCAGTAAATGTTACAGTATTTACCCCAATACTGAGTCCAACAGAAAAAAATATTTTAAGCAAATAAAAGAAAAATTTATATTTTTATAGCTTGCAATTGAACATTTTAATACCATTTGTATTACTCTTAATATTAGCCTGGGATTCCAGAGGCAAATCTGAGGGTTGTTTTTTTTCGTTTCTTAAGGCAGTAATGCAGTTCCACATAAGATGTAATTACCTATACCAAAGGAATGTAGATTATTACACATGAGCAGTCAGTGTGAAAGTATGGCTAGTCCAGCAGGATTCTTTGTTTATTTGAGAAGTTATAGAGGTCATGGCACCTCTGCAATCAGATGCAGACCTGCTTTCTTTTGTAGCTTTGCCTTCACATTTGCCTTTTGAACATGAAAAAGGCTATTTTTTTCCATGGAGAGGAAAGGAAGGTGTTCTGCACGCTTTTCCATTAATAGGGAGCTGCTCTGTGTGAACAATTAAACCAAAAATAAATAAAGCTCATTTCTATTTGGGAGCACAATCGAGTCAAACACCAAACAAATAGTCAAAACAATGGTCTTTGAAGGCTGGCATAACTCCAGAAAAAAATTGCAAAGCAAAGGATATTCAGTTTTGAAATGTGTTGAACAAAGTAGAAAATAAAAACCTCTTGAATTCATGTAACAGATATATATATATTTTTTTTTATCTAAACTTTTTCATTCTCAACTCACAAGTGAAGCTTTGTTGAAAATGGAGTGATGGGACAAAGAAGAAACTGAGAGGTGCAATTCACATTGTTCAGGAAAAAAAAAAATGTTCCAGTTAACTGATATAACCAGAGTGGAAAAAATAAACATGATCATCTGAAACCACTCAAGCTTCCATGTTTATCATTCATTATAAAGATTAGAAAATAAATTCTTATTCTATTACTGCACAACAACCAGTATAAAACCTGGAAACCTAGAAAAGAAGAGGAAAATAGGATTTTTTTTTTTCTAGCAAAGAAAGTGTGCAAAAATAGTTATTCATTCCTTTAAATCCAAGAATCACAAAATTCAGAAAGAATGGGTTCCTGTATATCTGAAAAGCAACTTCAGAATTTGTCACACTCTGCTTATTGAATTCCTCTCCCAATAAATCTTCCAAGACTGATGTGAATGCCAGCTCAAAACAGCTGCTCACAAACAGCAAAGTGACCAGTCATGGCTGGGTTTAGATGCTCTGACTGGTCCTTGCTGCATTAAGGGGAAAAGGGAAGGAAGTTCTAGGACACAGCTAAGGCTGTGGGTACTACACAGCTCAACAGATCCCATGTAAGGCTTTAACAGCATTACCACAGGTCGAGCTTTCCTTTTTTTCTTTCCATTTTTTTTTTCAATTTGAGTTATCTTTAAGGATAATTACAGGTCTTTGTAAGAAGAAGAGTTTTGCTTCTGAGATGACCAAGGTAATTCCTAGCCTGAAGAATTTACCAGCAGCAGCCTCCCTCGGGTCACCAGCACTTCAGTGCCATTGTTATAAAGATCTCTGTTGAGATACCACACACAACATGGTGTGACAGTCAATGTCCAAACACTGACTGACATATAAATGATCTGCAGAGTCATAACAGTTTTCAGTCACATTAGTAGCACCACCCAATTTTACTTGAATTCTGATGCAGTTTAAAAAACACTGTTACTCTTGAATATTACTATCTGCTAAGGGAGGATGTATACTGTAATTTATTGTAATGAAATAAATAAGTTCCTGGTTGTCAATTTTAATATTTTCTCTAACAGACACTGGGAAGGTGATGACTGAAATTTATAACAAATAAATAATTATATATGCAAATTCCTGGGATATTTGAAAATACTTTATATAACTCTTTTTGAGATCATGTGTGCCTGAAAATCTAAAAACTGATACTAGTATTGGAGCATATGTAAAAAAGCCCAAACAGAAACTAGGGTGAGAAGCTGAAAAGCTATAATAATTTTGGAAATAGAATTGTATATTAAATTTAGATTTCTGAACATCCAACAGTACACTGCTTTATTTAAGCTTCCCCTAATTAATTTGTCTTTCCTCCAGTTGCAGATATCCCCATATTTTCACAGTGTTGACTTCCTTGCAAACTTCTTCAGCAGTATTGGCATGAACACATAAATAGGACTCAAGAGGGCTCTGAATAATTAACAGATACAAATTACATTGAGAGAGCTTCCTTGTAGAGGGGGGACTGTGCTTGGCCACTGCCCACCTCTCCCTGCATTGAAAGTCACATTTTCTCCCACAAGCTCAGTTGTTTCTCCTGGAAGTTTTATGAGTATGCTGAGGATTTGAAGTAGAAGCTTTATCAGCCAAAAATTAACTACAGCTGCCTGTCCAAGTGTCCAAGACTTACATGTTGACCAGGTGTCATTTCAACTGTTTTAGCTTCTGCATAATCTCCTATTCTCTGCTCATTTAGACTGTAAACTGCTCTGAGCAAGGAATTTCTCTTAGCAAAAATATAATGGGGTATAAGATGAGGGCTTTGGTTTCAATCAGAAGGTCTCAGGTTTAAAGCCATAAGGGATGTGTAAGTTACAGAGTCACCATCTACATGAGCACACATGTGCTCATGCAGCTTGCATAAGTGTGCATAAAGATAGCTGTCCATCCACAGAAGACAGATTTGTAAATAAACATACAATGCATATTTTTGACATGTTATATGTACAGAATAAAATCAATTTACTTAGATTTAGACATCTAAATCTATGTGTATCATATCTGACTCCCTTCATGAGCAAAGAGGAGAAATAAGAAATACTCCAAAGCAAAATTTCATCCATCAGCATGACACTGTGGAGTGATTTTGATAAAACCATTTTTCAAAAACTGAGGTAGTCTAGAGAGAGAAAATTCAGACTGCAATGAATCAATTTGTACAATTTGTAACAAAAACTGAAACAGCCCCAAGACCTTCAGGATGGTGTTACAGCTTCACTGAATTGCCCGAATTTCAAAATTCATCACAGGAGACTGTCACTGACACTGTATAAGCTTGTTAGTTCAGTATCCCCTTAAGAGGTAATAATTTTCCACATACTGGAGATATTAATGTAAAAAATACCTTCTACATAAAAAAAAGTCCTGAGTGCATTGGGCTTCAGAGAGTAAAAGGACTCAGAAGATCAGTTCTTGTGTTAGGTTCTTGTATGTTTACATGCCTCATTAATGGAGCCCTTCTTAGCAGCAACAAGGGATGTTTCTAAGAAGCCTTGAGCTAGAGGTTTTCACTACAAGGAGTTCAGAGCTTGGTAAAGTGCCCTCAGATGTAAAGAAGCTCTGAGGAAATTAGATTTGCAAGTGAGGATGGAAAGAGGATGGGAGGGAGATAAGAGACAGAAATAACTTTGGGGATAAGGGAAAAGGTTCTTTTAGTTGATATGACTGCCAGAAAGGACTCTTTCTGTTCCACTTGCTAATATTCCCCTTAATGAAAAGGACCCTGGCACTTTCCCTTAAAATCTAAAGCAAGCAAGGTTCACCCCAGAAAGATGTATATGTACAGAAAATGTAAATTTCATTCCCTGAAACAAGTAAGAATCTGGACATTCTCTCTCTAGTATTCCAGTGCTTTCTTTGGTTATTAATTCCTTTCAAACTAATATAAACTACCCTGAAGAACAGAAAGGGCTCTTGTTCTGAGGGAGCTAAGTGCAGTGGATTACCACATTAGCAGTCTGCAGCTCCCTGCTCTGTACCTCTGCCCGAGATAAATGCACAGCAGGTAAGATAAAAAGCAAGGCCTAGTTTGCACCAGTTCCCAGCAGAGCAGCTTTGTGGCAATGTATTAAGACACCAGCTCATGAAAAAGAGGGAGCCAAGGCTGGGAAAGGAATGGCAACACCCCAAAGCAGTGCCCTGCTCATGGGGTGAGCACGGGCTCTTGGCTCAGCAGCAGGCACACGCGGGATCACCCAGCCCGCTGTGCTCCTGCTGCAGCCCTTGCCTCATGTCCTGGGAGCACTGCTGGGCTGGATGCTCTCAGACATCCCTCTGCCCCTTGGAGCTGAGGCAGTTCACCCAGGGAAGTGTCTCCTATGGCCACCTGGGACAGAGATCTGAAAGTACCTCAAAAAGGAGGAATAGCCTTGAATCAGGGGAAAGCTTCCATGTCCTAGCGGGTTAGCTTCGTGGTGTAGCTTTCCTGACTTTTTTCTGAAAGCAGAGATTATGGAACACAGGTGCCACAAAGCAAGGAGTGGTAATTGGTATGATCAGAAGAAATGGTGTGGACTGAGACGTTCTGCATCAAAATGCAACCACGTTGCAAACATGGAGAGCTTTTTGAGCCCTCAGGGCCAACAGGGAAGTGTTTATCGCCTTGCTATAGGAAATGATCCAAAGTACATCAGACTTGCCAGACACAGCAGCTTTGAAATCCACTACAAAATGAATTCCAGACTGTTAATTCTGCTTGAAAATCCTTACCAGCTAAAATTAAGGACTAGGGTGAGAAGGGGTTATTTAGGAGCTTCCATCTTTCTGGACAGAATGAAGAGACAATGATCCCTGCAGCCCAGGCCCTGAAGGGCAGGTTGCAGTGTCACTGGCAGACAGCAAGTGCTGCAGATGGGGCAAAATCCACAGCCTGCTCTCTGCTGAGAACACTGACAATGTCACAGACCAGCTGGGGTTATTGGTCAGGTCAGAGCCTTAAGAAAGTTACTGTGAGGGCATAAATAAAATAAATACCTATAATATTTATAAATAATACCAAAGGTGAAGGGAGCAAAGTGAAAAGCAGAGAGAAACACCAATATCCAGGAATCTAAATTTGAGACAGAAGACTGTTCTGCCCTGGAGATCATATGTTTCATCATCAACCAAAACGTCAAGTACTTTAGTCAGAAAAACATAATATTTCCTTTGGGAAAGCAATTCTAAATGAGTTTTGAATTATCTCATGACAACCAGAAACTACAGAGAAATTTAGGACTCTAATCCTTTCTAGATTCTTTTACCATGCATGCCTACTTGAAATGAATTTTAGCATTAATACAGCTGATTACTGCTTTACAAGTACATCATTACAGCTTTGGCAGCTGGAACTACAACATCTAATACAGAGATCAGTTCATTCCTTGACTTTGCCCTTCCTGTTCTCCCCACGTGCCCCCAAATCAATGAACAGGATTTTCCAAGTTAGTTTATAAAATATACCCAGCAAACATTGAAATATTTTCTCATCCAGCTGTTCCACATTCGTGGCAATTTGTTTCTAAGAGCTGGGCAATGCTATTAGAAAAGAACACTGAGCCCAATTATTAATGTTGAAGAAACCACTGTCAAGAATGTGGGTGTTTCCTGACTCAAGGAAACCTTCCACAGAGCCCAGTAAATCTCAGCTAATGGTTTTCTAGTACAAGTAAAAAAACAAAGTCACTTCCCATTTGCTTTTACTGTGAGTGAAGCTCAAGGCAGCAGGGGGTGGGTGGGCTCACTTTCTGATTCACACACTGGGAAGGTAAAGAAAGAAGCAAGTAAAATTTAAGTCCTCTTTCTTCCATTTTCCTTCTTCCCCTCAAGCTGGTTTCTTCAGCACAGGTAAGCATGGGGACAGAGTAAGACAGGCTTAGGTCTGTTTGTTGTGGCTGAGGTTGTAAAAGGACTTGAGAATGCACTTTGCTAGGCTGCTACAGGGCTCTTGTCAGTGAGTCAAGGCTGAGCCCTAGAGCAGGAGGGTATGGATTATTCCCAGCCCTGAGCTAGCCCCTACAAAGGACTGCAGTATCTAGAGACACTTCCACAGCTGCCTTCACACCCACAGAGGAGCCCATCTGAGCTGGCATCACAGTGGTTTGACTCCATACTGCTGTCACACAGATGTAGTTTCATCCTGGGTTTCTTATTCTAAGCTACATCTCTAAAAGAAGCAATAGGGAACCTCATCTCAAAAGGACAGAGAAGAAAGGAAAATGGAACTGAAGTCTAAGTTCAATACACTTGTGACATCTACCAGACACTGAGTTTTGCTGGTCTCAGTTAGAGTATAGAATGGCATAGATTCCACACTTGTCAAAAGAGAGAAATAAAAGCAGCCTGTTTTTCTAGGTAGAATTAGCCTTGAGCTGAAATTACACAACAGAAGAATTTGAAACACAGGCTATGGTTGTGAAGCAAAAAATAGATATGCTGGAGAAGTTTCCAAAACCTCACATCCCCAGATTCACCCATCTCTAATTTAAACCTTCTCCAGTGCTCCCAGGGGGAAAAATTGTGTGTCCTAGAAGTGCCTTCCCTCTCGCTGCTTGGTAAGTGGATTATGGACTTCCTGCCTCAGGCAGTTCTTGGATTATATCCACAGTCAAACAAAGATGCAGTCTGGCACTTGAGCTTGACCATTTGTATTCTTCAAGTGGTCTAAAGATTTTCTCATCTGGAGTTTTTCCATTCTGCTCTGTAACATCTGAAGATAGCTTTTCTTTTCCTCCCTACCATATGTCACCCTGGAATCAAGATGCCAATGTAACAAAGATATTTTGACTGATGTTACATAAATGCCAACATGGGGAATTTCTAGTTTAGCTGCAGCAGACAGATCATGATGGGCAGATTGATTTCACTGGAACTTAATGGATGAAGTCAGGAACAAAATCTTCTCCCTTCGTGGTAAGGATAAGAGCTCCCTTTAAAAAAATATTTTCAATTCCTTAAACAATTCCAAGCTTAGACAAAAACTCTTTGAATTAACCAAAGTCATTCCTACACTGGAAATATAAAACATGAGCTTTGAAAAATAAACTAACTAAAAGGTTCTCTCAGGGAAAGAAAACATCCTAATTTTTCTGGTTACAAGACCAGCTATATTTATTTTAAAATTTTAATTACATACACTTGCTGAATACATTCAGTATGGCTTAATTCTCCTGTTCTATTCAAGGCTTGGTACAACTTACACACTCCTCTCATAACTATTTCTGTAAGCTTTACCACAAGAGAATTAATGCCACAAATAAAACTACAATCTGTAGTTCTTAGTCCATAGCTTTCCATTCAGATGAAAGATACTTTGTGAAAATGAACAAAGATAGGAAGTAAGCAGGAAATTATGGGAGAAGGCAAATGAAAATGATTCAGCATGCTTCTCACAATAGGATCCTGCAGCTGTGGCAATGAGGGACAGAGGGACCAAAGTTTGAAGGCAGGAAGACTTGTAAAAAACCTCAAAGCGGTGGGTTTGGATACTCATGTCCAATGTTTCACAGCTTTGGGAGCATGTCTGTAAACAGCTGCCTAAGAGAAAGCCAGCTTATAGTTTGTTATGAACAACATCCTTCCTTGTTATTGCCTGTCAGTCCATAAAACAGCAGTTGGGTCATTTTATTTTATGGGGTTTTTTTTTGGTTTTGTTTCTAAAACTTCATCCATTTCTGCTTTCAGCTTTACTGAGCCTACTTCTGTCACCTTCACTTTGACATGCATCCTTTCTCTGCCATCAGCTTCAAAGGGATACAAGCCCGATGTGCAATGCACAGACAGAAATCCAACCCCCCACCATGTGAGGTGGGAGGAAATGCAGGTCCTGCAGCCCTCTGTCAGTCAGAGATCCTGCAAGGGCTGAGCCTGCTCCTGCTAGAGCTGCTCCTAGCCAGCATGGAGTGGTGATTGACAGCTGGTGGTTTACAGCTGCCTCAAACTCTGATCTGCAATGCAGATGTCAGCCTTCATCCCTGCAGTGCCTGCCCAAGAGGGTCCAGATGCACACGTGGGATCTCTAGGTGCTACTTCATGCACAGAGCTGGGAGTGCATCCTGCCTCCTTTCCCTGGCCACCACCCAAAAAGGAGGAATCTGTCTCCAGGGTGGAGCTGAGTTCCTGGGAGAGTGCTGGAAGCAGACTTCCCAGAGAAGCAAGGTGCTCCAGACATTTTTCCTTCAGCCAGCCAGGCAGAGCAGCAAGAATGATCTTGCCTCACCCACGAGGCATAAGCCAAGAACGCTGTACCAGCAGGGAGTCCCCACGGGCAGAGAGACAGACACCAAAGTGCATGGCCACAATCAATACCTGGGCTCTATTCACCAGGCAGTGGAAAAACACTACAAAGGCTTGGCAGTGAAAAGATGTGAAAGCTGGAAGTGAGCGAGGTAAATGCACTTTTGCTGCTAATGGATCAGCAGGGGATCTGCAGCGAGGTGTTTTTACCTCTGCTTTGCCTCTGATGAAATCACAGCTGGGGAAGCAATATTCTCACTGATTCATAAGCTGCAGATACTGTGGAAATACAGATTTACTCCCATCACTCAAGTATTTATTAAGTTAATAAGTTTTTTTGAAGAAGGCAATATAATAACAATGAGAGTTTATCTTTCTGAGGTAGCTCTCTTCCTTTTAATTTCCAACAAAGGAGTGCCTTTTCTGTTTATCTTCATTCCAGCTCCAAGCACTCTCTTTAGTGTAAAAGAAAAATTTCCTTACTAAGCCTGCAGGAGCCCAGGAAGGTCTGCACAAGTGTTTGTAATGAACTCTATTATTTTGGCTATCAGTAAGTTGGGTACTAACAGTATAAGCTAAATCAGCCCAAACTCAAATGATGTCAGAGCAATCTGGACTGCTGAAAAGTACACGAGGAAGGAACAAAGTCATCTTTTCTGTTCACTTCTGGAAAATGTGATCTTTGAGTTTTTCTTTTGTTTATTCAGAGACAGGGGTCTATGTACAGTTAAAACATAAATTCTGTTATTTCACTTTGGCACATTAGATTTACTATGCATATTGAGCTAATGTACAACATTTTCTTGATTTTTTGACAAGTTTACTTTATTTCATTTGGTCCTTAATTTGGACAATAAGAATTTATTTCACTGCTGAACTGAAGATCTGCTTCTTTGGAGATATGAGCTCCCAACAGTTTAATGGAGATCAACATTTCCTCCAGATTTCTGAAATCAGGGTTTTAGGTTCAGAGTAATCATTTATTCCTTGAATATTACCCAATTTTAATTCACAGCCCATACAATTTTTTCTCTTTTTTCAGTGTTTCCTACTACTGTGCTGAACAACCTGTAATCCAGTTTAAAGTCTTCTTTTCCCATGAATATGGTGGGTTTCAAACTATTGTTTTAATACATCCTTCTATCACTAGAATGCATTGCTTGTTTTGCTCTATTTTCATTTTCTCATTCTACCAGTAAAATAACTGTAAATTTATAATAAACACATGTTCAAATTACATGATTAATAGTAATTATCTATTAATTGCCAGTGTTAGCTGGCTGGTATTTGTCACAGCTCAAAGAATAAATATAGGTTATCCAAATGCACTACTAAAAAAGGGAAAAGGAGGAAAAAGTGCCATTAAAATCAAAAAAGATGATGTGAATTTAATTTGTAGATGCAGTTGTCTGTGCCAATATTTGCCTCCATTATTGTTTATAATGGAATTTATAGGTTCAAGTGAATTAACATTATTAAAAGATAAAACAATGAAATAGTACAGTTAAGGGGAAGATGAATAGTGTTTCAAGACTTATCTTGAAATCTGATGCTTAAAAATGCTGCATAAAGCTCTGGAAATCCTGCTGCTGGTAGCAACAGGAGCAGAGGACTGGATAGTGTTCTACATTTCCTCCTGTGAGAGTATTGTATGGATTCATGCAAGGAGTGGGAGACAGTCATTGCCCCATCACCATATTTATAAACTTCCTCAAATAGTCAGGGATTTTTGAGTGACTACAGGTGAACACATCAAGTCAAATCATGAGGTCATATACATATGGTTCAAGATCACAGCCATGACCTTTACTTTGTTAATTCATTTTTTAGATTTGCTTAATAGTGCTAATTGTTAGATTTATGAGGGCTATTTGATTACAGCTTCTGGACCCTGCCATGTTTGATTTTATCAAGCAGAAAAACAATCAGGTACATTAAGGAAATCAGATGATAGATAGAAAATGTTTTCTGATTAATACTGTTCTTTCCCATTTGTGAGAGATTTCCTTGTTTGGAAAAAAGATAAGCAGGAAGAGGGAATTTTCAGTAGTCTGAGATACATAAAAGCATCATAAACTTCAAGCCACCTTTTCCAAATTTTCTGAAAGCGTGCCCATGCTCTCCCAGATTTTTGGTTCTTCTTCTTCTGACTCAGATGCCTTCCTCTGAACCTTCTTTTGTCCCTGTGCTCCCCCTGAGCTGGCAGAAGCTCAGTTCCCTCAGGTCAGGAAAGGAAGAACAGTCTGTCATTACTGGATGCAAGCATAAGCATTCATTTCCTCACCCAGCAAAGTACCACACTGCTGCCAACTAACTCTATGTCTTCCAGTATTCTGTGATCTCCTCTCAATCTTTCATTGGCTTCCTTCAAACCTTTTCGTGACTCCTTACTGACGGTAACCAGAGCTGGAAAAAGGCAGCTCTGAGGTGAGTGTGAGAAGAAAGGTGCACAGATACAATGGTGAAGGATGTTTGTGACTTGGCAGAAGAGACCAAGTCCAAGGGCACAGGTGGCAGCACAAGTGGAAGGGTTCACAGGTGCCAAGCGCTCCCCACGAGCAGCATCCGGGCACACACGGCACCAGCAGGCATTGCCACAGCCTGGTTCTCAGAAATAAGAGTGACTAATTTCAGAGAAAGGCTGTGCTTGTACAGAGCAATCAGGAGGTCTAGAGCAAGTTTATAAAAAGATCAGATTTGTCAAGAGACTTCCACCTGGGAAAATGTATTAAAACCACTCCTCAGTACACTGGAAAACTGGACATCTTACTCATCAACCTTATTCTGTTTCTTTCTTTGGTCTTCTGCCTCCAAGACAATACTTACCATGGGATCTCATTACCAATAACTAAAATAAAATATTAAACATATATTGCCTTTCTCATGTGGTAAGGCTTCTACAAGGTCATAATAACATATTATTGCCAGGCAGTTTTCACGAGACCTTTTAAACAGGTCAGTCTATGGTTGAAAACAAGCTATTTATTTAAGGTTTTCAGTTTGCACTGAGTGCCTTTTCACCTCATTATATGGCTGTGCTTCTGACCCTGGTTTGGAGTTTTATAGAGAACAGCATGGGCTCAAAGGCAAATAAAACAATGACTTATTTGGTAGACTCCCACATAAAGAGTTCTTTTGTTAGGAGGCAGCTACTAAAACTTGACAATCTTTATCATATGAAAGTAAGCATATGGAAGCACAGGAAAATGTATAAGCTAAGGAAAAGTGACTCTTGTGCCCAATGTTTTTCCTAACTCACACGTTTTTACTGGAGAAAAAGAAGGAAGGGGCAGTCTCAGACAACTTGAACCAGGCTTTTGAACAGATGTGTTTCATAAACTGAAAGAAATGGTACAACATTTTCCTAGTGTTGGACCAAGGGCTCTGATCCAACAGACACAGGGCTTTTTCCATTCAGCAGGTAGGGAGGGAGTGCTTATTATACACGTCATCTTTCTACCATGACAAATATGTATTCTGAATTAATAGGTAAGAGAGAACTTTCAGAGTATCCTTGAAGAGACATATTTGAAGCATGAGAATACTTGCCAAGACACTTTCTAATGTATGGACCTGAACCTTTAGACATAGTAAAGATACTCTTTTAAACTGGCATGTTTTCTGCTTGTTTCATCTGCTTTGCAATGAAGTACTTTTCTCTTGCAGAGGTGCTGGGACATCACAGTTTTTTTTGAATTTTGAACCTAGTCGGAGTGTTTGGTGGCTGGATCCATGTTTTTGTTTTGGTTGTTGTTGCTGGTTTTAATGCTGGGAGGACTGTTACAGGAAAAATTAACTCTCTAGGAGATTTTACATCTGGAGAAAGCAAATTTCCAAAACTACATATTAAAAGAAGAGAGAACTTCCCCAAAAGTCAGTGATTGCAGTAGCAGGTCACACGTACAAATGTTGTCACACGTACACAACTTTAAGGTTTTAAATTGAGCCATTAGAAATTGCAGCTTTTAGTGATGACTGTGCTGTAATGTGAAGAATGCTTTGTAATCCTTCAGAGGAAAAGCAATATAATGTCATTTCATATGTTTTCCATCCTTTAATCATCACCCTATTTTCACTGGGTCTAAGGGTTATTGTCTCTGCTTATGATGTGATGAGCTCAGATGAAGACAGGCTGGGTGCCTCACTGAAGGGCAGAGAGCAGTGAGAAAGTCACAACTACAGACCACTGGGTATTTATGATGTACTTCCTGTGGCACATATTTGCTGCCACTGACCACATTTTGTTCTTCACCAGAGATTCTGTATTTGAGGAGGCATCCTATACAGAAGAATATTTGACAGCATGAAACACTGCTCACTTTTCTGTGCATGATGAATAAAAATATATGTGTGTGATATGAACAAGAAAAGATATAGACTAAACTTAAAAGGGTAATTGCAAATGTAGTTCTGTTGGCCCATCCTCTTTTGTGAAATTGATGTGAAGTGCCATAGCTGAAATCATTATTTACTTCTTATTTATTTTGAATTCTTACAAATAGCCTAGAATAGGGAGTTTTGGCCCTGAAGCTTCAGCCCCAGTGAGCTGATTGTCAGATCACTGCAGCCTTTGTGTCAAAAACAGCTGACCCAGAGGAAGTCAAAGTGGTGACACTTTTAATAGCAAAGCATTCCCCTGGGGAGGAGACAGGGCACACCTGCAATTATTCTGTGGCCATGACACAGGACACTGCACAAACACGAGGAATTTGAATGCTGAGTTTCACGTAACCACAACTACTGAAACCCACATCTCCCAGGAGCAAGAGGTCTTTGGCAATCAGGAGATCTGAAGTGATGCAGCACAGCAACAGTCAGGAAAGGTTATTCAGGCCACTGTAGATGACAGCAGGGAAATATCTTTGAGTTACTGGAAGAATGATAAGGTTCTTGCCAAATCCACCTGCCATTTTCCATAATTTCTTCTGAAGCTGAAGCTAGACTATCCTCAGCTGAAGGCACCATGATTTTGTGTTGGCATGTATGGGCCACAGGAACTGGCAGAGAGGAGGAGATGGTAAGGAAACATGACTGGAGACAGAGGAGGAGGCAAAAAGCAAATTGAGATGAGACAGAGTGTGCTACAACAGGGAAGGAAGTGACCTGGTAGGTAACAAAGCAGAGAGACAAAAATGAAAGATAGCTGCCAGTCTAACAGCTTGCTGCTGCCATGGTGTGCTCTGCCTCCCAGATCTCCACTTTGGGTAGCACTCCTTCTTTTCAGCGTGCTCTGCCACTCAGCACTGTCCCAGCGAGGCAGTTCAGCTCACTAAACCATGATAAAACCAGCCTTTCTTCTTTCACTGTTGTTTCCCTTATTCCCCAGAGAAGTCATTTCTCAGCTGTACCACCAGGCTCAGAAAGGACAAGAAGATTTCACAGGAGCTGTGGTTCAGAGTAGTGGATGCAGAGCTCTTTCATTCCTGAGCACATGGATGCATTCAGTCCCCTCCTGAAGCTTCACGTGGAGCACAGCAATCCCGTCTTCAGGCAGCTGCAGACGTCTTTGCTGCACCTTGAATCTGTATTAAATTCCCATCCAAACTGAAGGAAGAAACTTCATCCTGGTCTGATGTCTCAAAGAAACACTTAGGAAGGCTGTAAGAGATATTTCTTTCAATCAGACCATGCTGGAGAGCAATGGTCTCTTTAACAGAAAGAAAAGCTGTTTAGAGAAACAGAAGAAAGCTGTTAAGTAGAAAGTGCTATTGTTAAATTATATGTTGATACATCCCTCAAAGCTGTTAGAACAAGGTTCTCTTCAGCTTCTGACCTCACAAACATTTTAACCTCATCCTTCAAGCATTAACCAGCTTTTGCAAATACAGACCAGTGTGGCAGAGTTGACACATACAAGTATATTCCAGCTGCTATTAGATCACAAGTTCTGGTGTTGTGAGGATTCACACACCCAAATCAAAACCAAAAAATCAGAATTAAATGTATTCTCAACTGCCCTGTCCTTTAGATATTGTTAAGATGCTGAATCCAGAAGAGGGTTACAAAAAGAGCCTGGTCTTAAGAAAAAATCTTCTTGCAGAGAGACTGGTAAACAAATCACATTGAAATTCTTCAAAGGAAAAATTAGAGGCGATCTTGCCATAATGCATGAGTAACCATATGGGGAAGAGATTTCCAGTAGTTGCTCCTTTGTGCCTGCAGTTGCAGAGCAAGATGCAGTGCCTGAATCTTTGAATCTTTAGCCTGGAAGCTAAAGCTAGAAAATGACTGTCATTCCCTCTCCTGCCACAGCACCCCATGAGGATTGTGTTTGCAGGAGTCTCCACTGTACCAACCCAGAGAACCAAAGGGTGGGGAAAGACAGGGAAGCCCAGGAGCAGAAACCCCTTTCCCTATTTTGTCAACCCAGGTGTACAAGCTAGAGACTACAACAGCTACATTTTCTAAAACTTGGTGGGTCTCCTCTGTGGATCTGGAGCCCACAGTTTACTGTTCACATCACCAGTATAAGGTAAGGGGAGATTTGCTGGTGACAGGTCCAGAAGACCCCATTTCTGCATAGTGACAGATGTAGAGTTAGGCAACTGGGAATCATATACCCCTGAAATCATATTCATTACTACTTTGAAACTTGCACATTGATCTGGCATAGATACTCTTTCTGTTTGTTTTTAATGTATCAAATATGATCAATAAGTATTTTTAACTGAGTAGTATCACTTCCCTAGGGAAGGCTTTTGACATTCCTTCCAGCTAAGAAAGAGGTGAACTTTTGAACCAGGACATCGAATTATTCAGAGGATTGTCAACAAAACTACTCATTCATGTTGCCTGATGAAGCCTATTACAGGCAAGTTCTATTGCATTTGACCCATTATGAGTAATCACAAGGACACATATGGTGTTTCTGTGGTCTCTCCAGCACCAGTAATGACTGCAAAATTCTGTGTGCTACTGCTACTGAAGCCCCAATAATATAAAAAGAACTTTGAAGCTTTAGAAAACTTAAAATTGGCCAGATTTTTAATCTGCAAAAAAGACAGAATTAAAGGTAGAGTTTTGAAACACCAGTTGCAGGATAGACAAGGATCTATGCTATTTTGTTCTCTAGTATGAATGTACAATCCACGTGTACCTGGAAAATTACCAGTTTGAGTGGGTGTGGTTTTTTAGGATGCCTTAGTCCTTTCCCTCTGTTTTCTTGGTTTATTTAAAACCACAACTTTCAACTTATGGGTATGACCTTTATGCAAAGCCAACAAAAGCTCTTTAACAACGCTGCATTACAAAAGAGCAAACTTCATGACTTCTGCCTAGTAAAAAAAGAAAACCAAAAATTGTATGGAGCCACTAGCACATGGACAGAATCAAATCTATGGCAGTCAATAATTTCTGGTGAAGGACCCAAATATGGAAAAATGCTTACCTGAACAAGCAATGAGCTGCTTAAAGAAATAGATCATAGACTGATTTGTTTGGTAGAACAGAAATTTTAGCCCCAGATTTGGGTATCTCATATAAAATATTGGTCCCCATGTAAATATCAGTTGTGATCACAGTCCAGTCTAGTATTAATTATTCTCCCTGCCACAAACTGTTCTCCTCATGTACCTGATATGCTACCAAAGAATTAAAGGCAGGAAAAGCTGAGGAAATATCATCTCTTTAGCCTGGCCCCAAATCAAATTTCTTCTGCCCTCTGTGTCATGCCAAATTTTCATGCAAATTTTGATTGTTACATGAAAACAAATGCCAAGTCTCACCTTGTCTCAGACAAACAACATATCAAACAGCTGGGCACACCTGAATCTCCACTTCTGTGTATAGCAATAACTGATTTCTAAGCTAGAGCTGCTGGTGCCAGTCCAGGGGCCAAAAAAGGGATAGAGAGAGTGGAAGTGCCACCATTTCACATTCCGCACTTGTGAATCTCTGAGAATCTCTTCTGTGGTTCTGAAGTGGGTATTTGCTAGACAGTACTACCAACACACTTGTACAAGAATAATTCTGCATTTAGGAATAAAACCAAAGATTTCATAGGATAAGACATAATCTAATCTTAAAACAATTTATTTTTGAAATCAAAGAAACAGGAGTCTAATTCTCATACTTTATGCCCAGAGTCAAACTGGCTCTCAGTGACAAGGTACAAATGGCACTCAGTGCTGATCTAAGAGTTTTGTACTATGAAATCAGAAAGAATTTATTTCATCTACTTTGCTGCTCAAAAAATACTTAGGATAAAGACCACAGGGAAAATTAGTCCAGCCTTCAGGGATGAGTAATGAGCTTATGAACAACTTATGATATAAGAGGAGCATGCAGCTCATAGTTTGCTAAATTTTTACAACTCACTTACAAAGTCTCTTTTGTAATCCTGGATTGATTAAATACCAGGATCTGCACTGCTCCAAAATCTGTCTTTCTCCACTTGCTTAGGCTATATTTGGCTTCTTGACCTACTGTAAGAAGAAAAAACTCATCACAATCTCCTCAATTTTCATTTAGGATACACTTAAAAATTTTGTTCTTTTCTCTGCGTGAAGGCATGGATAACCTCTGACTAAAGTTTGAATCTGCAACACCTGGATCCTTTTTGTTATACAGAATTATAAATCAGAGTAGTAATTATTTCCCAAAAAGCACCATCATCCCACTATTGAGCTGCTTGTTGTTCACAATTCTGCCTTCTGAAAGAGAAGTCCTGCCTCTGTGTAGAAGAAGAGAATGTCACAGTAAATATAACAGGCTTACTCTAGTTCAGACTTTGTACCACATAAGCTATTTAACTGGATACTCAGAAAAGAAAGAGGTATAATTTTTATATGGTCCCAGAAATTACTAGTATTTTAGACGAGGCTTTTCAGACTGGATTCCCTTAAAACTGCACAGCAAGTCTTAATGATAGATGCTCGAGTCCTAAAACCACTGGTAGTTGTACCAGTTTTAACAGGATTGGGAAAAGAGCTGAAAAATCACATGTTTGTATGAAAAATATGGGACTGTGTGTATTAATTAGAAGCAGAAAGTAAAAAACACTTCACTGACAGGATGCCTTTGTTTATGCAGACAACCTTACTTGCTTTCAAATTCATCAAAGTACCTCTAACCCTGAAGTTACACTGCTTCTCAGCAGAGATCTTCTTGTTTCTGATGTGCATACAAAGCATGGCTCATGCCAGGGGAGTGTCCAGTGTGTGGAGCAGCCCAAAGGCAGAGAACCTGGCTGCTGTCCACGTGAAGATTGCCACAAAGCCTACCAACAGCACGGCAAGGCCATTCAGACAGCCTGTCCCAGCTCCTCACCCCTGCTCCTTGTACAAAAAGCCCTCAAGGAAAGGGTCACTTCTGAGTGCTGTCCACACCCACAAGCAGATGTAGAAAAGGAAAGCTAATACAGCAATTGGCCATGATAAACTCTCAAGAGAGACTTTGTAACCCACAATTAGCCAGGATAATCCCAGCCACGTAGTTTGTCTCCCATGAAAACTGCTTGACCTCAGATTTCCTTCTTGGATCATGCTACCAATTTTTTTTTTTTTTTCTCCATGTCCCTCCCTTGGGAATTCAATGTAATAGCTCTGTTTACTAGAGCTTCAGCCATTCCAATGTAATGTGAGGGTGTCAAAAATGCACTGTTATTTCAGGATTACAAACTTAAATCAATGGCATGGTTGGTGGCATATGATTAAAATAAAGGTAATATAAAAACTTCAAAGGAATGTTACCAGATACTAAAACTCTCTTAGAAAGACCTCATGAGTAGCTAGAGATTTTCAGAGAAGATTCCTTTACAGTGGAGTGTCTGTTTTTATTTAGAAGGGTCACATTTTGAGCATATCAGATTTGTTGGACTTCCATCCAAGGAAACCACAGATAAATATTGAAGCAGAAGCCCCTATTCTCTGCAAATAATTGTAACTTAGCAGCGAAGTATTGCAGCATTTTTTATGTTTAGCCCTATAAAAATACACCCAACTGTCAGCACAGCACATAATAACAATATTTCAACACTTTGATTTTTATGATGCAGAATCATGAAACTCACACAAAACATTCAGCTAACAGTCCTTGGATAATAGCTGAATCCTAAGAAGACTCCCAGAAGAGTCCCTGTGACCCTCAACTTTATTACTATCTCAAGTAGTCATACATAGCCAAAGAAGATGACAAATTTTACAGCATATCATTTTATTACACCAAACCCTGTGGTCATGCATAACTCACACTTTGAGAATAGTGCAAACACCACTTTAAAGGTGCTCTGTAGGGGCTATTCTTCATTATGAGAGCCATTAGCATAATATCAAGATTATATCGTTGGGAATTTTCTTCCTGAAAACTGCATTCTTTTTTATAGTCTCAAAGTCCATCATTCATCTCCAGATGGCAAGTATTCAAGGGCAAAACTGTAAGGGGTAAGCAAGGACAGTAAGCAAGTAAGGGGTAAGCAGGAGAAGAAGTAGGTCTACATTGCTATTTCAGAGTATTTATGTTAGTATTTATAATAAGAAATCCATATTTATAATAGTATTTATTATTTTATAACAACAGAAAGCTAATAGATTGGATGGATGCATATTCCAAGTTGTGTATGAGCGATTCACGTGCGCAGGAGTTCACACTATCAACCTGGGATTGGCTTTTGGAAGCTATAAGTGAATCATTCTGATGGAAAACAAAATAACACTATCTCTGCCAGCCAGTTCTTGGAAAATAAACCACACGTGCATAACTTGTGAAACAAGGAGGCAGAGTTTCCATTCAACCAGCTGGTCTGAAACATCTCTGATTTCTGTTTTGTTCTCAGCAAATGTGTTGGTGTGTACAGAGGCTACAGACAAGCCCAGTGGTCCCTGGGAGGTTGGGGTCATGCTGCCAGAGCTCCATCTCAGGCAAACATCTAGTCAAGAACATAACGCACAAATGCGTCACAGTACTCCTGGAAGCTGGGAGTGATAGGGACCTAAAACACCAGAACTTGTCCCACAAGGATGAATTTTAATCATATCAGCAAATCCAGTATCCCAGCCATGCTTTGAGCCTGCTGGGATATGACTACCAGTAATAAAAGAAACAGCAGCCACATTTGCAGCTTGCTGCTCTGCACTCAGGGTTGCCAGCACATCACCTATATCCAACCAAAGCAAGGAAAAAACCTCTCCTAACACTGCCAGTGGAATACTCTGGCACACTGCTCTTTTTTTCTCCCTCTCGCTTCATTTTGAAAAGGAGTTTATCACTGTAGCTGCTACTCAGTGCAATGACACTGGAGTGTTTTCCAGACAACCAAGAACTGAGGTAGAAAGCTTTGGCCCACGTAGAGTATCAACCCATACTGGGTTACTTTTAAGTTACAACTTGAAAAACACATGAATTTCCACCTTTGCCGTAGCAGCCTTTATTTAATGTGTAGATTTTAACAATAAGAACAGAGGGGGAAAAGGAGAGCAGTATAACATTTTGTGAAACTGTCCACAGAATGATACAATACAGCTTGCTATAATGCAACAAATCAGTTGGGATCTTATCTGGAGCATTTGCTTTATCTGTGCACCTTTTAAATCGATGTTATTACAACCTCTTTTGCTTTCAATGCTCGTTCATCAGGAGGGCTTTTGTTATCTGAAGGCTAAGTAAACAGGAGGGAAAACAAGCAACCCAAGCTATTGTATGACACTGGACAATGTCTTACTGCCACCTTGTGTTGAGCAAAAAGCATAAATAGCTCATATCTCAGATATTTCAACAAAAAAAAAAAAAAAAAGAAAAGAAAAAAAAAACCATTGTACAGAAAATAAGCAAGGACAAAAACTTTCAGGAATGTGCTTTTGCATATGTAAATATGCATGTAATATTTTACAAGTGGTTTAAGTGTTCACAAAGAGAAGAAAATGAGTATTTTCATTTCAAATTTGTCCTCACCAGCTAGCAGCAAATTTTACAGTTACACCATGAAGAATGGGATTTCTTGAGAAGCCAGACAGATTCTTATCCTAATCTTGGGCTACTAATCAAACATTGTAAATTTCTTTTACACACATCCAAGCAATTAAAAATGCCTACAGTGCTGTAGCAGAGTTTGGAATAAATCCACCTGCTGCAGACAACTTTCCCACCCACTGAATAAATCATATACAATGTCAGGATTGGTCTTGCTCTTGAACAATATACAAAAATCAATGTTTGGAGAAAATCTGTCCTCTGGTAGCTCCACAGACTTTGCCTTTCCTTGTGAAGCAGTCACTGCACAGCAGCACACAGACAGGCCAAGACAAGAGATGGCTAACTCATCTGCAAATATTTGACCTTGCAGAATGATGTTAAAAGAAAATAGTTAATTAGGATATATTAGAGATGCCACCATTACAAAATGTTTGCACTCTATTCCTCATTACTGGATTATGTTGACCCTACTGTGATGGCTCACTGAACAACATTCTTTATGTTTTAAACCCATGGCTTTGAACTTTCAGCTTCTGGTCTGCAGATCTCTCAAAATACTGTAAACTATTTCCAAGGTGCCCACAAAACCAGATTTTTTGAAGAGCACATTTTTAAGAAAGCATATCTCTTTTGTAATTAACTGTATGTTTAAAGTTTTCAAAAGGTTTTATTTCTCCATAGGCCAAAACTTAAAGGTCCATAAACTGAAGGAGGTAGGAAAGCACTGAATTAAGGCTCAGACTTGATCTTGAAACTTTAGACACCACTCAAATCATAACATTGTTTTAGGACACCACATAATTTTACCTTCAGATCTGCTGAAATCAGTGAATTTAAATGCTTAGTATGGTGCCAAGCAAGTTATAAACTTGCTTGAGGCTTTTCAAGGTTGCCATGCTATCATGGCCTTGGATTTCTTTAATATAGTAGATAACATGATAGTCAGACAAGTCTTCAGTAAATTAGAAAGTATACTGGGTGGTAATATTGCTTGGTGAGAAGTGGTTCCATTAATTCCATCATCATCAAACAGTTCATATGAGCTTTATAAGATGGTGGTGGACTAAAGATGTGCCAGTTCCATCTCCCAGCAAGTCAGCATCTGCAGTCCCTGTATTCCCAGCACAAAATAATGGAAGCTGTAGAGCTTCATCTAGTGTGATAAATGGATGAACTAGTTACTCAACTCCCTGAGCATGATAAAGACTCTTTTCTGACATTTATGATGGTTGCTACCCAAAGTCATGACAATGACCTAGATTAATGTACTTGGCAGAGGCAGGATGCTGTCCCTCAAGGCTCCACTGACTCCAGTCACTGCAGCCTGTCCTCAAGGCATTATGTGCAGGGTTTGTCAAAGGGCTGCAGCAACAAATTAAAAAAAAAAGTTTAAAATCAAACAATAATAATTAAGTATGTTTAATATGAATTGCCACTTTGGTTTTGAGGTCTGTAATGACTTTTCACTAACGTATTAACTCTTTGTTCATTATAAGAAACTTTTATCTTCTACAGTTATATCTAACAAGGAAAATCTGTGTTTTAGGCAGTCATGGGAACATGTTAAGATTTCTGCTGGAAAAGGAGAGGTTGGAAGGCAGCTCTCCTCTTACTCCAGCTATATTTGTTACCAGCCTTTCCTTCCTTCATTTTGTTTAATTTCCTTTCTTTATTGTTCCCCTCTACCTTTTATCCTCCCCTTTTGCTACAAAAACAAAAAGCAAGACATATGCCTTTTTAAACCCAAAAAGTGCTAGGGTCACCTAAGTCTGATACCCCTCTTGGATATAAGCAAGAAAGAAAACAGTCATAGAGGGATTATCAGACTTTGTTTCCCAGGACATCTTCCATTCTGTCACTCTTTAAGTCTCAGTTGATTTTGGGACTCCTAAATTTGTAATAAGGTCACATGTTTGTTTGACTCTCTCCTAGTCTGAAGAACTCACTCCATGTGCACATTGACAGAAATGCCCAAAGGCCTCATTCTAGATACTGAAAAATACTACTATGAGGTCAAATACCAGGAAGACATTAGAGATGCATTCATTTAAATATCCTTAAGTGTAAAGGAGAAGTAATTGAGGTGGTCTCTTCAGTGGCAGCACTGTCAAGCCAGCAGTGCTCATCCAGGTGCCATGCAGGACAAGAGCATAATAAAACCCACTAAAAACAGTTACTAAAACTGAAGATGTCCCTTCACACTGCAGGGAGAACACTCACCCATACCCACAGGTAGAATACCCATCAATATCAAGGTTGTGCATATGGATTTGGACTATAAATCCCTGAGAAATCTAACTGCTGTCATCTGATCCCAGCAAACCTTTGACTGTGCCACAGCCTTGAAGGTGTTCAGCTGTAAAAGCCTATCTGGAAGGTCTGGCACACAAGCTATGCCTGAGCAGGTCTTTGAATCAGACTTGTTTGATGGTAGCCATCAGTAAAACTTCTAGTAGACTAGTATTTTATCCTACTTCTGTCTGTAAATCCAGAAGGTTAGAAGTCTATAGGACAAGGAGGAATGGTTTAAAACTGAAAGACAGTAGGGTTAGATTGGATACTAGGAAGAAATTCTTTAGTTTGAGGTACTGGAACAGGTTGCCCAGAGAAGTTGTGAATGCTCCATTTCTGAAAGGGTTCAAGGCCAGGCTGGATGGGACCCTGAGCAGCCTGGTCTAGTGGAAGGTGTCCCTGCCCATAGCAGGGGATTGGAACTAGATGATCTTTAAGGTCCCTGCCAATTCAGACCATAGTATTATTCTATGACAAGTCATTCACTTAATTACAGGAATGATGTTCAGCTGCTTTTCCTTACAAGAGTTAGAAGCATTTCTTTGTTAAATTGTTAATCCTTTATTTAGGGTTTGAGACTGGTATAGCTCTATTTAACTGTTTATATCTGTTTTAACTTGCCGGTGAAAAAGAGAACACAAGAGAAAATGTATGGTCACAGAGCAGCCCATTGTGCCTGTTTAGATTCACCCACACCATCATGGACAATGGCTGCTCAGCTGCCAGTATTTAACAATAAACAAAGATCAACAAACAAAAATGTTTGACAATATATTTAACTACTATTGGGACAGCAGTTGGTTTCTTGTCTTACATAACACTGAGAAAGAACTTGTTCAGGAAGGACAGTATTTCAAGCAGAGGTTCTATGCAAGTACATCATTCATGAAAAGAGTCCTGCTTCTGGGACAGAAGATGAAAGGGAGATAAACAGCCAGCAGGATGCAAAATGACAGCTGTTTAAACCACATTTCTAACTGCTGTGGTCAAGGTTTGATATCTCTGGGGAACAAGCAGGCAGTCATAGAAGGGTGGGACACAGAAAAACAGAAAAGAACAGTATATTATTATTTCTATTGTGATTGGACTGTCTGTTCCTGTCTTATAACAGCTAATTACTGACTGCCAGAGTTTACCCTGTTTACCCAGTTCAAACATGTGGTTATCCAGACCCTGTTTTACTCTCTAAAGCTTTAGTGAATTTTAACATGTTTGAAAGAGCATTTCCCTCTGGCTTACCAAGATATACCAAGGTATAAACAGTCCCCTTGGGCCTGGCACAACCTCTGTTGAGTAGTGAGCCAAATTCCCCTATCCTCCCAGGAAACTTACTTGCCCCCAGACCCCCTAACTATTGATTTGCTGAAAAAAGTATCTGGTGAAGTAAATGTCCTATGTCTTTTGAGAAGGAGCATTCCCTATTCTGCCCAGGAACAAGAATAAAGCTGCTGGAGAGCATCTTACCACCAGACAGTGTGGGGAGGACTTGCAGCAATGAAGGATGCTGCTTCTGGCTCTGATACTCCTCTGCATGCTGCCTCCACCCATGACAAAGCAAATCTCTCATCTGCACCATCCCATCTGTGAATGCTCCCAGCCCTTGACTGTATTTTTATCCTGCTTGCATCAACCAGACCTCCACAAGTCTCTCTAGTGAAAGTAACTACAACCCACTCCCTCTAAATCTGTCTCTGACAGGAGGAAGCTGGAAACACAGCTGGCAAACCAAGTAATTGAGATCAAAACCAATCTTCTAGGAAAATGTAGAGTCCTATGTGGCAGTGGGAAAGGATAACAAGAAGGGAGGTAGGGCACACTGACCCACCTCCAAATTCCTGGAATTACTCCATACATGCTTTAAGACTTCCCCATGGAACCAAATACCTGCCTTCACATGAAACATTGTTGTTTTTTTTTTTCTCATCCAACTTTTTGAGCACACAGAATATCTCACAGACAGGCAAACTCTTTAATTTAGCACTTTGTTCTGTCAGCAGCTAGAAGACAGAAAGAATTGTGCCAATGAAAGTTTTCATCCAAATTTCAGTGAGGTACCTCTACACTGCTTCAGAAAGTTTAATTCAGCTGTTTATTCCCGTTAGTTTATACTGAAACCACTTACAAACATGTAAAATCTGGCTGCAGTACCACATGCAGAAATTGATGGTAAACAATGTATTGTCTGACAAGGTGTTTGGTGAGAAGTCACAGGGTTGTGGATGAAGCTATCCAGTTTTTTGCAGCTTACACAAGACTATCATATCAGAGGAAAAGTGAGTGTTTCTTTACACAGCCCTGTAAGCCTGCTCCTGTGTCCACCCAGCCCTCACTCCATCAAAGACACTCTGACAATAAGAAAATTCAGAAAAAACGAGAGAGAATGAGTACATGGCTGAAGGATGGATTTTCCTGCAGGCACTTTTTTCAGAACATGGATGATTACCACAGCTACTGTACTAGGAGTTCCTGTTTCTCTAAGTTCCCAGTCTATCTGTGTGTGTTATCTCCTCTGCCTTCTCACTCCAGCTGCCCTACAAAACAGCTCAGCTACCTCCCCCCACCCTCCCCCAGGGGCTGTTGCATACACGAGTTCCCTCTGCTCCTCAAGCATGCTTCACTTCAGACCTAGCTATGAGGAACAAGGCCAAGAGAGCAGAAAGCTTGTGACTGCCACCACTACATCTTAGAAAGCCCCTTCCCTATGCTAGGGCTTATAACACACCATGAACCTCATGCAAATCCCTGAAAATCCCATCCACTCTGATCTGACTAGAACGAGAAGAGAGGGAAACAGCACAACTGGAATGGTGCTATGGACAGTTTCTAGACTCCAAAAAGAATTTAGATTGTACAGATAGAAAGCAGAGCTAAAAATCACATCAATACTGGGACACTACAATTGTTGATTAAAACATAGCAGCTGTTCTGCTTCATTCTTTAGACAGGAAACAGTATAAGGCTGCAAGTAAAGCAGAACTTTGTGTCTGGATCCAAAACTCATGTTAGAAATGAGGTGTACCTGTCCCTTCACCTGTAAATCCATAGGAAGAAGACAGTTATCCCTTCTGCCTTGGGAAGGTAACTGACTTAATTTTCATTTTCCCCTTTCATATCCCTGAGATGATCCTTTGGTCACCCAGAGAGCTGTTCTTTTCTGGAATTTTCTCTTCTCCTTTTTTCCCTTCCATACATAGGCAGATATACACTCAGAATGTTTCTGCTATAGTTACTTGAGTCTTGTAGCTCAGGTTGTGGGAGGGCTTACAGAGAAACAGGAAAGATGAGAGATGCAGCTTAGGGGACCTTGTGCAGCCTGCCAAAAATGAATGTAACAGCAACAGACCAGCAGGAGGTGGCAGCAATTGCTGCAAGCCTTGAGAGACTGTGTCACAGGTGAACACTACCTGTAAATCTCAAGTGGTCCCAGCTGGAGGCCAGATCTGAAATCTCAACTACTGGTCTCCATGGTTCCATATCACATTCAACTTGGATTTCATATTTCTAGGAAAAGCAATGTGTTAAACTGCAGTGGCCAGACATATTTTTTATACTCTTCCACATGAGCATTCAGTCTCTAGTCCAGATCTGAGATCCCCTTACAGAGTTCTTTGTGGCTCTTGAGATGATGGAGATACAGCTTTTATTTTACCAGAGTCCTCTTAGTCATCATTTGAATGCATTCTTATATAGATAACCTGATAACCACACATTGGTCACTGGCTACAGACATATTGGTGAGAAATAGAGAACACATACATAGGTTTATATCTGTGTGGGGTCATTACATCTGATAGATTCTGCTTGAGAGACTTCAGCATCCATGTAATCAGCCTGTGAGATAATGCACAGGGAAAAGCAGCAGCACAATGACACAGCCAGACTGAACTGTGGCATTTCCTGGTGTTTAGTAGTTAATGTCAGCCTTTGTATTTGATTTCCCTTGGATTTATTGTTTGTTTGCGATTTTCTGTTGAGGATAACCTCTCAAAGGCCTAATCCCTTCTGCTTTGAAGCTCTGCTGCTTAGACAATAATTACACCATGAAATGTTGTTGGTGTTTGAATCTATATTAGTCCAATTCTATTACTTTATTCTACTCCCCGTAACAAAGCTGCCTTTAAAGTAATACATAAGTGAATTGTGAATAGCATCTTGCATTACTCCCTGGACTAGATTCTTTTTTTTTAATTATATGCTATCTAGTTTGCAATTGGTTTTTGGTTCAGGGAGCTTGGTTTATGCTATGCAAGCATAGACTATTTCTTTCAAAATATAAGTTTTCCTTAATTACATGCTTTCCAAATGCCCATAGTTTTATCAACTAAAATCCATTTGCAAAACAATACAGTGCCCTGCAGTCCAGGAAGGGCTATTTATATACCAGTTCCAATCTTTAGTTTTTAGCTTTTCATTTTCTTGAAAATGAGGTACCTTTTCTACTGTAAATTTGTGGGCTTTGTTCCATCTAGTATCATTAGCTGAGCAAATGTTCCTAAATCCTTTCAAAGGCAATTGTCTTTCCATGGAAATCTTCACAGCATTTTAGAAATATTTTCTATTAATAGCAATTATTAGGGAGCATTTTTGGCTCCCATTTGTTTTTCTTCTCTAGATCACATTTTCATTTGCTTACTCTCCCCAGCTCAGAGCTAGATTTTGCCCTCTTTGGGGAAGGGCATGGCTTTGCCTGCTGTCTGTCTGACCCCCTTCCCCTGAGAGTGTACATCTTCTTGGAGATCCTCACCACCTCAGTGTGCCCAGGTCTGTCCTGAGGATTAGGAAAGGACAGCTTAGAACACTATAAAACCTGCAGACATTTGCACATTTCATCAGGCAACAAGGTCTGTTCCATTTCATCTGGGCCTGAAACTTAATATCACCGTAAGTAGTCAAAACAAAACAAAAATCAAAGAACAATAACAAAAAAAGACACCACAAACACACGTGTCACCCTGTTCTTTCATTTTTCTAAACTTTCTAATGTTTACATTCTTGTAATAGAGTTTCTCACACACTTTCATGTAAACAATAGTTGTTTTACATTCTTCTCAGTAAGAAGAGAATTTTAATAGACTGTTAGTTTAACCAGTGTGGTTGGAGAGGTAGCAATGTTATCCTCCAATCCACTGTCACTTTTAGAATTCTATAAATGTTGAGGTCAGAAAAATAAAGTTCTCTCTTCCTGTTCTGATGAAAAACATCTTGCATAAGTCTTGTTATTTCGTGTCACAACAGTGACACACACACACACCCCCACTCCCCCAAAAAAAAAAAATAAAAAAGAGAGAGAAAAAATTCTTACATCACTAAAAGTGCTTCTTAAAGCAAATACATTTGTACTATCAACTATCAGACAGGGTGAGCACATGTCTTTTTCCTAGAAACCAAACTGGATTAATACTAATAAAAATGATGTAACACTGCCATAGTTTTGTAAATAAAGACTTTGAATTGGTTTTCTCACTTCTTTCTCTTCAGAATAATCCTCCCTCAATCCACAGTCACATCCAGTGCTATGCAAAATAAAAGGCACTTACACCAGTTTAGGGGTATCTTGATTTGCTTTGTGGATGAGTTTTGACAAAAAACCTTTACAGAAAATGAAAGCATTGTACTGCAAAGGTTGTCTGCATTTTCAAGCAAACATTTGCAAGTTCAGTAAAACCTCTGAAAATGTGCCTTAATTACACAAGAGAGTTGAACATTTGTAGATGTTAGTGCTTCCTCACAAGTTATCTATCAAATAAAGCATCCTTTCCCAGGTTTCACTTTCAATTCATATAACCAAAAAATGCCATAATCAATTCTGGTATTTTCCAATCAGTTCTACAATACAGCAAAACAATGAATTATCAATGTTTGGATGAATTCTCAACTATTCTGGTACTAAAATCTGTGTTCAAAACTACTTAACCAGTTAGCACACTTGTTAAAATTAAAAACTAATCATAAATAATATAAACAAGGGATAGACAACTATTATACTTCCATGAAAGATGAACAATGCCCAGTAAGATCCAGCTGATCTCTTGAATCAAGACAAGAGAGGGGGGAAAAAAGATTGTTGGAGGAGTGGAAGCATTTTATCTGCTCTTGCAAATTATTACACGCTTGCAGGAGATCTGTCTTCCCAAATTTTCACAATGTGAAAAGTCCAGAAATACAAAAGGCAGGAAATTTAATCCAATGGATCATGTTACCTTTGTATAGGGGCACTTATCCTGAAGCCACTTCCGTTTGACCTGATAAACAAATCCCCTAGAAACAAATCTACAAGAAAAAGCTTGTTCCCTATACCAGCGTTCAGTAAGGAGGCTTGAAGAGAGAAAATGCCACTGTTAAGACTAGCCACCAATTAATCAAGGACTTGTTGAAAATTTGATTTAAAAGGATGTGACACATTCAATTGGCTGTCTTGGTAAGTTTGATCATATAATTTTTCTGCATGTGTATGGGGTATTTCTGCACTTTTTTCAACTGTGCTTTTTCTTTACAAATATTTTGCTGCTGAGAAATTCTGTTCACTAAAGAAACATAGAAATATCCAAAAAGAAATATGTAAATTTTTACTTCTGTAAAAAAAAAGCTTGCTAAACTGAAAAGCAAAAAATGGTCCTATTTTTAATAGAAGACTTCCATGAAAAGATATCTTTAAACTTTTCTACTGGTGGAACAGATCACTACTCGCATGAATACCTGGAAACTGCATGCCAAGTTGCAAAATTCTGCCTGGGGCAGAGAGGATTACCAAGAAAAAATAATAAAAATAATTTTTAAAAAAACAATGAGAATGACTGGCCAAACAACAATCAGTGAGACATGATCACACATCACAAAATAAAAGTCTTGAAATATTAAAAAGCAATAACAGCAAGTCTCAGAGTAATGGTATGCCATATCTTCATTCAAAAGAAGAAAGTAGTAGTAATTCCTCTTTATCATTCTGCACTATATTAAATGAGATTTTTAATAAACATATGTGTTAATTAGCTCTTACCCATTACAGAGAAATTAATAAATGCTAATATATTTGTAGCTATTCTCTACAGTTGTGAGAAAAGCCATTTCTATCATGAAGATATGCTTTTCTCTTCTGTAAGAATCTGAATGATCATCTTCTGAAGATTTTGGAAAAAGCAATACTTTGAACCGGCAAACTTGATAAATTAACTTCTTTCTAATCAGTTTGTAAATCAATCTGATGGGACCATATAATTAGATTTTTAAAAATATATTCAATGTGTGATAATCAATACTTCAAGAAAGAAGTCAATTTAGGTTTGAATAAACTAATTCTAATAAATGAAGCTCCCCAAATAAGCTAGCAATCATGAACATGTTTAAGATTCCACTTCACAAAGAAGCTAAGTCAAAGAGGTTGAATTCATAATCTTCATTATTACTTGAAATGTCAGTCCAGTTTTAGAGAGACTAAACATCAAAAGATGTTAAAGCTTCATGAATCAAAGAACATAAGACTATTTACTGATTAATCAACAGATAAGTTACTAATATAAATAATTTTCTTCATTATTTGATTACAACATATACATAATGTTTACTACAAAGTACTTTTAGGCTGAAAAGAAAACAAGAGTGATGAAACATACCTTACCTAAGTGTTAAATTTGTATTTTCCTAAGAATTTTGCTGCAAGAAATTAGTATTTGTACACAAAGAATTTTGCAGCAAGTCCTGAGAGCAAGTGACTTCATTTTTATCCCACCTACAGCAGTGTTACCATCTCATTTATCAATGGGGGAGTGGCAACCAGAAATCAGGCAGCTGCAGTGCCAGATGAGCAGAGCTTCTAAACTCAGTCACTCTTTACCATCTAAATAGTTCTACTGACTGATGCTGATACTGCTGGCACACTCAAAGTAAGCAGCTGTTTAAACAGCTTGCCAAAATTGGGACCTCTCAAAACCTGCATTTAAGCAGGATTCAATGCAAAGGTAATAGTTTCTGTACTACTGCACATATCTACCTTGTTTTGTTTGGATATTTTTTTCCATTTGCATATTTTCCCATTTAAAAATTCATATGGCAAGTTTGTAAGAACTGTTTCTGATCATGTTTCCTAGGTACACAAAGATATAAATCTTCATGCTGCAAATTGAGAATGCAACAACCAAGCTCTGATTATTCTCCAGACGTGGTCAAAGAAACCTGCACCAGCGTGGAAACTCAAGACAGGGAAGCTGATCTCCATAAGGAAAATGCTGCTTGGTCTGAAAGCAGCAGCCCAGACCATGTCTTCAGTTCCTCTGAAGTGCAGACAGTACCACTTTGCAGGGACACCACCTTGCCTCCTGGGGACTACGTTCTCAGACGAGGTTACACAGAGTCTTCGCTTCTGAGGCTTCCTACAGAGGAGTGCGCTGGGATCCACCGTGCGCCTTTCCAGTTCGACCGTCATGCTCGGGCCAGAATTTCCACTTCTCCAACTCTAAGGCGCCTAAGGATGGCCTCTGCTTCACAAGCACTGTCATTTCAGGACTGTTCTGACACAGCTCAGCTGGGGAATCAAAAGGAATACACCGGCTCTCTCCACCACATTTGTAAGAGTCCACCTCGGTGCGTTACAATTTCTTCACTGTCGCTGCCTTCTTGTGTCCATGCAAAATTATTGTCGTCCAAAGCTAAGTCTGAGAGAACTATAGCAGTTCCAGAGTCTGACCTACCCAGGTCAAAGCTTCCAAGCAAAGAGGATCCTCTCAGCAATGACAGTCCCAACGAGTCACCCAGAAACTCTTGGAGAGCCAACTCTGCTACACTTCCTACGAGACTCGCCCGCCCGAGCCCTACACTTTGGATGGGTGTCCAGGTAAGAGGAATAGGAGGATGCAACCTCTTTTTCAGTCTTTCATATTGAGTGTTGGTCCATCATGGGCCAGTGCACAAACAAAACCCCAGTTCTTAACCTGAACTGCATGTTGGGCCATGATCCTTTAATACAGCAGACCAGCTTCTACACTTGTCAAGAAGGGAGACTTTTCTTTCCACATCAGCAAGAGACAGCAGTTCCAGCCCTGCCTCTTGGTGACCAGGTTAGCTCAGTCCCTCTCTGTCCTTTCACACTGGTGGGCCAGTGCAACCGTTGGGGGGGATATGGAAGAATAAGACTAAGCAAAATTGATCCTGTTTAGGATTGGGTTTTAGAAGACTAATTTTTTTTTCATCCCACTCTTTAACCCTTCAGCAGGATTATTCCTTAAACAGGGAAGTTCTCTATTTTGTTTTACTAAATGGCATTACGAACCCTAATAAAACCAAGAATTAAGCTGGTTGAGTCAAATTTAAGATCTGCTGCTACCAAAGGAAGAGGTACAATTCCTTTTATTTATTTCAACTTACCTAGCTCCGCCACTCACTGGCACCCTTCCTTTTTATGTCCAGCTCCATAAACAAAGAAGCAATTGTGCAATCTCTCCTGAAAAAAAAAATAAGCCCTGGTCCAGTGAGTGTCAGAATCAGTAAAGAGAAATAAGCAAAGGAGGAGCCAACCCTGCATCTTTCAAGGGCAGAAAACTACAATTCAGCTCTCCACAAGGACAAAAGCAGAGGCTTTTTGTACAAGCCAGGTTTGCTACTCGATCTGCTCTCAAAGACCTTCCCCTGTGTGCAGAGGCAGTTAGAGTCACACACATGCTCGACTCTGTCCTTATGCAAAGCACCTTCATACACATTTTGCTGAGGGTGGATGGTGTCAAATAGGTGTAGAGCTCTTCACTAGCCAGTTAGCTTTGCACTACAAACCAAAAGCTATTTTGTTCCTCCCCCCACCCCCTTCAAATATAGAAAGCATTCTGAATATCAAATGAGTTCTCCTTGCTCCACAACAGTGAATTTAATTAGCCTATGCTCAAGCCTATTACACTAATAGTAGTACATTTCCCTTTACAAACGAGCTCTTTTTTCACAAAAAAAATCAGATTGCTTGCTTGCTTTCTAATCAAATAACTAAGAATATCTCACTTTCTTTCAGGAGAGTGGACTGCCCATGCAAAGGTATGCACATATTTACTTTATCTGATTCTAAGCTTGGCTCTCCTACATTTTTAAAGAATTTGCTTCACTCTAAGGCAAAACTCAACATTGAGTCATGTATACATAACTCAACCTTAATTTGTAGATTTGCCATGTGAAATGCTTGTCACCAGCTCACTAAACTTTTTAATGAGATTTTCTTTCAAAGGTGGCCCTCTCCTTAGCACATTTAGCTACATTTCACGCAATATTTCATCCGGATCACCGGGGAGCTTTGCACTAGGAGCTAACTGCCAAAAGGTCCCCTTGTTCAGCTTAGCAGTGTCAAACTTCAGCTTGAAGAATGTGAAATATCTCATAATCTTGAGTGACATTCTTCAAAAGTTTGTGGGAGGGAAAAGGGAGCAAAGAAGCTAGCAGAACAGCTCAATATTCGTCTTATACATAAGCAAAGATCTAGGACTGCTATTGGAAAAGGGGAATATTAATCCTACAAACTAAGAACAGTACATAGAATACATGGATTTTATAAGTTAGTGCAGACAAGAGAGAGTGTTGCACACCATATACCTGTGCAGTGAATTGTGTAAAGGTCTTCAAAATAATTATCAGAAAGTAAAAGTGCTATTAGAAATTATTTTGATTAAAATATGTTTCTTTAGAAATTATTTTGATTAAAATATGTTTCTGTAAACATTCGAACATCTGTAAGATGTTCGAATGTTTACAGAAGGGAAGGAAAATTTTATTTTCTCCCCACACAGCAAGGAAGCAGGAGATAGTACCTCCATTAATAACCACCCCTCTCTCATTGATGGAGTAGTGCTCACTTAACTGCATGGGCCCCTCAAGGATGTTTGGGATTGGCTGGTTTGGAGCAGACTGATATGGTCTAGGAGTCCTTACACAATGCAGTTCCCTAGAGGAGATTCAAGAGATGTGTGCATGCATTTGAAATTACATGTTCACTGAAGAAGAGGCCTCCTGGATGTTCTGAACCGTTGCAATTTCCAATCCATCCTTTAGCATTTTGAATTTACAATGATGAGTATGAGTGTGAATGAGATGAAGAGAGAAGGGGAGGGAAAGGTATTTTCACCTGGATGTGTAAACAAGTGACCTATACCTTTTGTGGGAAAAGTCTGGTCTGATCCAACTCTAAACAGGAATACATAAACATATCTCACTGTCAGTATGAACATACATATCATGAAAATACGTAACAAACTTCAGAGGAGAAATTGAAGATACTGAACGCAGATGGTTTAACAGGACAACACTAAACACTTAGTGTACACACCTTCTCTTGGTGCTGCTTGCCTATAGTGGCTTCAGGAAGGAAGGAACTATATGCCAGCTAGGGTATTGGCTTTGGACTTCTATCCAGACACCTTTTAAAATCAAGAAAACACAACCCAAGGAAACAATCCAAGATTTTTTCCATAAGCACCAGCAGGAAATTGTCAAAAGGTGGTTGGGATGATATATTATGAATTCTAGCTAGACAAATATTAGAATGTGCAAAAATACATTTTAAAGTGCACCAGTTTCTGCTTTAAACATTTTTTGCCAAATCTAATTTGGTGCAAGGTCTGGGTTAAGCCTGTATTCAGCTCCTCCTTCATTAAGATCATTAGTCTAACTTCTTAACAGCTAATCCCTTCTTATCACAGCCAGCAAAAATTGTTCACATGTCAGATTATTCTCTCCATCTAGAAGAACATTAGGACGGTTGGCAGCTCTTCTCCAAGACTGACTTACATGTTGTCCTGGGTAAAATCATCCCTCTGTCCTTCAGTGCTAATGAACATCTCCCTGCTGCCAAGCTGTACTTTCAAAAACATCTTTAATGCGCGCTTACTCATTTTAAACAGCCTTCTCCCACACAGTCCTCAGCCAAGAATGCCAGCACATCCCTGTCAGCATGGCAACTTGCTGAACTGATGCTGTTTATAAAGACTCATCCAAAATAAATAAACTAAAAGGGCAAGAGGGGCAGCACAGATAGAGGTATATGTGGTGGAGAGAAGGTGAGATGCCAAACCAACACTGCCTTGAAAGAAAACATTGATAAAACAAAACCTCAAGTTTACTCTGATCTCCTTTTTTTCCTTGCACCATTCAGCATTATCAGAGGCTGGGTGGAAAACTGCACTGCACTATTTCCTACAGCAAATCAGCTAATGAAGGGCCTTCACAGTAACTGTCAAGACAGCTCATATTCAATGCCTTGAAGGAGCTGGGCTCATCTATCTTGAAGAACTCCCATTCCTGTTTTAATGATTCACACAGCTGTAAAGTGTCACAACGTCACAGAATCACAGAGTGGGCAAGGTTGGGAAGGATCACAGTGGCTTCTCTGTTACAACCTCTCTGCTCAAGCAGGGTCATCCTGGAGCACCTTGCACAGGATGGCATCAATTATACCAAACCTAACTCCTTATGCAATCACAGAAATAGTTTACTTTTGAAAATAAGTCATTTTCCATGCTAACTTTTCTAATCAGGGAGTCCAAACACTCTCCCTGAGCAGCTTGGGAAACAGTGTCACTGCCTGGCAGTTATCTCAGTACTGTGAGCACTCTATAATATTTACCTTAGTAACATCCTCTGTTGCTTTTATTCAAATCTAGTGGATATTCCTTTAAGTAATATATCTGCTATTTAAGTAAGGTGATCTATACATGTCTGTTCCCTGGGATAGCTACTTAGGCTAAGATTAGGGACATATGAAGGTATTTTCTGTGCCTTAGAAATAAATATACACACAGGATATTTATTTTGCCAGACCATGACCTGCTTCAATGTCTTTAATAATTTTCCATAACTCTGCCATGTAAATCTATGACATGATCATGTTTCGAAAAACAAGTGGATTTTAAGAATGAATTATTACAGATGATATCACTTCAGGTGCCTGAGTTTGTCCCTAAAGTACAAGAATTTCTTTCATTCCATCACTGCAGTCCTCTGCCTCCAGTAAGCGAAACAAACAAAAAATAAAGAAAAAGGCAAAGCGACAGAGTCTGAATGCATGAGAAGATGCTAAGGTATTGCAGACTTAAAACCTAGTAAATTTTACTACATAGAACTTCAGTAATTTAATTTCTCCAGAAAAAATCAACAGAAGCATCTGATGTATCTAATATGTTTACAGGCATCAGGCCAGGAAACCACGGATACCTGTGCTTCCATCTCTGAAGCATGAGTATATAGTTTAGACATGCAAGCCAGTAACCAGCTCAGGCTCATCAGATTGCAAAGGTATCTTGTAGACAGACACCCAAGTGATTCTGCCATGCCCCAACATTTCACAGGCACCTGTGTGAAGAGCTTGTTTAGCAATATATGTGCCTGAAGTTCAAGGCCTTTTTGACATTAAATAACATCATTTAACTCAGTTATTGTGACTCTGTGCTTCCATTATTAGTCTTCATAAGCCACTAGCCTGCAGCTTCAAATATATTGTGAAAATAGTAGCACCTAGTAGGCTAGATGCTTTAAAAATCAATAGTATACTGGCAAAATTTTACTGTGAAGCCAACCTGAAGTAAGTATCCTGAATTTCCTAGTACATTAATAACACCTTTGAGAATTATCCTTGTACTGTATTGCAGCACCTGACTTGTATAATAGCCCAGCTGCCCAAAAGATTGCACCATGGAATCACTGGAGGTTTCAGGGGCATCTTAATACAATCATTACCAACACTGAAAATTTGCATTGGGTAGCACTCAGTGCATGTCTCAGGAAGGTACTCCTGAGAGGAACACTCCTCTCCCTTGCAGTGGCATGGGCTTGCAGACAGCAAAGAAACAGACCCCCCACCCACTAAAGCTCTCAAACCACATACTGAGGGTTCAATTTAATGAGAAACCACAGAGTTTCATTGTAAACCCTGAAGCCAAATAAATAAATCCTATGTACTCCACTCAGTAGGACTAGCAGCAAAACTTCCAAAGAACTCCTGCATTGTACAGGGTAACCTCCTTAAGATGTAGTTTTAAAGCCCTGATATGTCCATGGCTCAAGTGTTAAAGTCCCAGGCCTGGCCCTCCTGATATTCTACCAACTTCTCTCTTGTTAGAGCAGCTTTCATCTAGACCATTCAATTGTTTAGCAAAGGCAATTGCAAGCAGTGTCACTGTCAGGTCATAAAAAAGGCACAATCTCCACATCTTACCATACGTATCAAATCCCAGTTCTCCACCTCAGAGCTCATCAGTCAGTTGATAAACTGTCAAGTAACTGTTCATGCACTTAAAGGAAAAAATATACCTGCCAGGTTTCACACCAAGTGTGGCAAATGGCTAGATATTCACAGTCAGATAACTGCCTAGACAAAAAAAGATCTCAGTAAGAATCATGCTTAACTGACCAAAAATACCATGCACAATAAGTGGTGACTGAAAAATAGAATTTTTATAAATGTACATGTGCTTTGTGCCTCCTCCCTCAGCCACTGAATTACTGACCCTTTGAGCCCTAATGCATGATTCATATACTGAAGGCAACACAGCAGCAGCTGCAGACAGCAGTCCCTTTGCAGCATATACTAACACAATTCATTAGGTATTAGAGTGAGTTATTAGCAAAATACAAAAAGGTTTTTAACATGCACCAACAGTTTCTGTATCTGAATGCAAGCAGCCTCTGGCACAAACATGCTGCTGGATGCAGAATGCCTGTGTCACTTTTCTTTATGGATCTAGATCCTGGACAATGTTTTCCATTAGGAGCAACAATAGTTGGAAAGACACATTTTTTGATCAGTAGGGCCACTGAGTCATATTACATTCAAAATATGTGAAAGAGCAGAAAAAAATGCCAAAAAATACTTAGAAAGAAAAGAGTACAAACTAACCAAAAGGTTAAATAATTTTTTTAAACCCAACATTTTAACTGTTTCACTAGTGTGCTGTCTTTTCTTGAAATCACCTGAGCTACAGGAAGGCTAAAAGTAACAAGACACATGTCAGCTAAAAGCAGTATTTAATTGCTCCATTAAACTCCACTGCCAAAACATAGATTCTAAAATCCCTGCTCACTTTTTGTCTAACTTTAGAAGAAACCAGGAATTTTCAATATCTAAATGCTCTAATTACTTATTATCTGAGGCAAGCCATGACCATAAGAACCTTGATCTCAGCAACAACGTGGAGTTTGAAAGACAACTCGGTATTTGCTGTCAATCACTGAAATTCTCTACTCTCTGTTCTTTTAACCCATTATGTCACAGCTCCTGAGATTGGGTTTTTTAGCTGATTCCCTCCTGGACCAGCAAGGAGCCCTCCAGAAGCTTCCCCTGCATCCCAAGCGGGCAGAGATGACAGAGTGTGTTGTTGTTGTTGCGTCTCACAGATCAGCCGAGCGCAGGCGCAGCTCCCTGGTTGTGAGTCTGCCAGGACTCGAGGTGTTCCCTGGAGACCTGCTGGTGTCAGACAGTGCCACGGACTACCTGCCCTGCTCATCCCTCCTGCTCAGTGCAGGTCAGACACAGGCTGGGGTTTGCCCCTCGGAGCCCAGCGAAAGCGGGGCTGGAACACGAGTGCGTGTGGGAGGGGAGGGAGGATGGATACAATGGGAACGTGAGGAGGTGCAGCCTCCTTGGGGGATCCTGTTACCCCACACCAAACTGACTTCACTGCCAGTTTTAAAATTCCTCTTTTATTTTTTTTTCCCCTGCATTTTACTGTTGAATGCAAAATGCAAGTAGATGAGAGGGTAGAACACAGGCGAGAAGCAACCAGAGCCCAGGGCAGGATCTCCATCTGGGAGCAGCTAAAGTACAATTTCCTACCTCCACAGCTTCAAGCAGAGAGAAAAGCAGCCCATGCTGCCCTTTGCAGTAGTGCTCTGATCACAAGGGTAGAAAACCCATCTCATGGCTAGAGGTTGCTCACAAGACATTCCAAAACTGAAATGCAGACCTGCAAGCAATTTCCACAAATAGCTATTCTAGAATATAGTATGGTGTGATTGACAGAGATCCTGGTGGCCAGAGATCAAAAGTTTCTCAAAAAACAAGTCAGCCAAGGTCACAACCAGCTGTCATTTTCATGACAGCAAATAAGCCAGCCATTTCCAGAATGGCTAAGACCTTCAAAATACAGAAACAGAAAGTTTGGACTGTGATTCCCTGTCACACACACCTGAAGATGGGTGCCACATTAAGAAAACCTTTTCATATTTCTTGCTGGACATAGTAGTTCCTCCCAAGTCACCAGTGCATTCCTGTATCTAGATCCCCAGCTTTCCCTGTGCCCCACCAAGCACCACAAATTACACTCTGCCTCACTGGGCCAGCCCCATGGCAGATCTGAGGCTCAGGGCCCTTAGGATTGTTTATTCACTGGAGATTTAAATACCTGCATAACTCCAGTTTAGCATAATGAGACAATGAGAAGGCATAGACTAATTCTTGCTTTAAACAACATCTTCAGAAATTGCCTTGAGGTATGATGGTTTTCCCAGGTAAAGAATCACACAGTGATCATAGCAATCACATAGTGATCACCTGCAACAAGTAGGAGTGTTCAGCACTATCCAAGATCCCACCACAGACAGTCATAATTCTTGCTGGGAGGAACCCAACACGTTTAATGTGTTTTAAGTCTGGTGCACAAACTGCCTAAGCTCAAGTATTTAATATGAGCTGAGTATAGTCTATCAAGCTGCATATATAAATAATAGGTTCTTTTTTATCTACTTGTTTCCTTACTGATAACATTTGTTTTACCCATTAGAATCCAAAAAGTCAAGGTGGCCATTTGCCAAAAGAGGAGCTGTGAGTATTTTTACCATTTCATTTTTCCTTCCACTGACCTTGCCTTTTCCTTTTTTGCCTATGGGCAAAAATAGTTTCTTTACTTTCTTGCCCTTGGGGAAAGGCAGCCAGCAGGTGAGCTGAACTCAGAGGTGTCTCAGCCCTCCCTGGGACTGCTTGCACATTCATCTGCAATGAAGACTGGGAGGCTCCAGTGCAGCCATTGCATGTGATGCACATGAAAACACAGTCAGGGCCACTGCTGCCCGTGCCTGGGGGCAGTGCGAGGAGAGGTGTCCTCGGCACCAGGAGGGCAGAGTGGCAATGACAGCAGGGCTCTCATTCAGGGGTGGCAGCAGGCCCAGTGCACCTCCCTAGGGTAAGGCAGCACAAGGTGGGCAAATCAGTTGCATTGCTGCTTTCACCATCGTGTATCCTGTATTTCCTGCGTGCCCTAGGGCTTTGGAGAATGCGATGAACTGCCACGCCCATGGAAGGGAGCTAAGCCTTACCTACAAAAGTAGTGTTCCAGGACACTTTCTTAGGCCTTTCCTGACCTCATGAGTGCCCTCACACTCACCAGTGAAACCACAACTCAGTGAATTTCCTTGTCTAACACAATTTGTTATCTTTTCCATTTATGAAAACTTTTACTTACTACGGTATCTCCATTTCCTTTCTGTGGACTGTTCAGCATTCAAAAAATTATTTACAAGTGTCTTGATAACTTTTTCTCCCAAAGCATGTAATTAAGAACAGTCCCTTCCCAGTATTTTTTACATTTTATCAAAGAACAGTTTGTGCATACAGAACCAATGCAAGTACTCAAGTTCATATGTACAAGAACTCCCTCTTCATTTGATATAGTTTCATAACATTTGAAGGAGCATGACCTAAACCTGAGGATTTTTAAATTCAGCAAAATAATTTAAATCTGCAATAAAAATTTGATATTTAGATAAATTTGATATTTAGACAAAAGTGATTTCTAAGATTATTAAATGCCATTCATGAAGATTCATTTGCTGGTACACTGGTTCAGTGTGCATATATCTTAACTGCAGTATTTTTTCTGGCCCATTTCAATCTATCTTTCAAAATTAGGAGCTGAACTTCAACCCTAAGTTTCAAATATTATAATATTCAATGTTGAATATGTTATATTGAAATATAACATATTTCAAAACTGGCCTGAGTTCAGTCCCTAAAGTTCAGACAATAGAAATCCATGCAGTGGGAATATACTGTTCCAGGGAACAGATAAAACTTAGGCAAACACCTTATAAATCTGTGCCCACAGCACTAAATTAGAATTGATAATTAAGATTTAATTTTTTTACAGGGCCACCTGAATAAACAAAGCCAAAACAAAAGCAATTTTTTTTTATTATTATTTCATGGTCCCTCACACAAACTCCTGCTGTTCTTTTAGCTTTCTGAAACCTCATTTTACAGACACTACTCTGCAGATGACCAAGAGATCTTTTTCCATATGTAGCTCAAAAAATTACAAATAAATAAACACAAATTTGTATATCTATGACAGGACTGCAACTACACATCTGTTGTCCCCTATTTCTGACAGTGATAAGGGAAGCAAAACATTTCATTTGTTCTGTCTTCCAAGGGTAGCCCATTGCCTGTTACCAATGATTTGCCCTGTATTATGTAAATAATACACAAGTCTTACACATCCAAAGCTGAGGCATTTACCCACCCCACCCACAGCTACAAAGAAATCTGCCATCACTGCCTTGTCTCTGTGTAGAAGAGCCTGGAAACAGAGAGAAATCACTCATTCAAGGGCAAACTCCTTAAGGATTAGGGCAAGAGGGGTAAACTTCTTAACAGTCTTTAAAACACTGTATGAATCAGGGGTGGTTTCTTGTCATTCAACAGGGTAAAGACAAACAGAAGCAAGCATCTGATCTGGAAAGTTGTCTTTCTACTGTTAAGATCATAGACCGCTGCACAGATGAATTTTTCTGCTTTAAGGTATCAAAATACTCAGTATACTGTATCAAGGATACTTAAAGATGGAAGGAGGAATTCTGTGTTCTTTATAAGCTAACATTTTTCAATTCATTAATCTAGATATGAGACCCTTTTGTTAAATTAATGCTTAAGTATGTGGTATATTTTTGTCATAATGACAAATGGAGGGACAAGTGGGAAATTGATGGTTAGAGCAGGTTAGCAAGGGCCCTCAAAATCATCTGGATTTTGCCAGGGTTCCAGACTGCCCCAGATCAGGGAGGTACCACCTTCAGAAAAAGGTCTCAAGGCAACCCTCTCAGCAGCACCTACAGGTGCAAGAAAAGCACAGGAAAAAAACTACAGCATCAGGGAGAGGCCAAAGGGGACACAGCCACCCCCACTGCTGTGTGCAGAGGCAGCCACATGCAGGTCAGGGCCAACACCAAGGTTTGGCTGCAGAGAAGCCACCAAGGCCTGTCTGCCAGACAAAGAAGGCTTCTGGCCCCTAGCCACCTAACACCACCCCCTCTCTGAAGCAAACCTTTTGCTTCTCACAGCAGGCTGTTCTCTGCAGCTCCCCACACACAGCTGCTGAGGGCTTCTGTCAGTGCCATATTTATATATGGACATCTGACTTTGGAGCAGGTCCATAATGTGATAGTGGCCACCACAGGACTAAACAAAACAATTTCCAAGTGACTATAAAGGCCTAGTCCTTTGGTACCTTGATTTTATCATCCAGAAAATAAGATATCATCCACCCAAGGGCAGCACAACAGAGCAAATTCCTTAGCATTTACAAGCTGCCCACTAATTTCTGATACAACACACCTAAATATAGACTATCACATTGTGTTGCTTTCAAATTCAGTGTGCTTTTGTTGTAAGTATTTTAGAGGAGAATGGTGGGGTTTAAAATATTTTAAAGGAACTTTTAAGCTTTCAGAAGAAAAATAGCTAATACTGTAGATGAAATTTACACAGTAAATAGGACATAGATTCTTTTCATAAGGTCTGAAGCAGCTGATGCAACAATTTTTTCTTTCTTCTTCAATCAATAGAGTAAATCTTGGCACGAATTTATAAATGAGCAACAGACTGAGCAGAAAGATTTCAACAGCCAGTTAGAAGTGAAAAAAGAAGCAGCAGTGTGGGAACTTTTCACAAGTGAATGCACTTACTTTCTGGATCATTTGCTGGTTCTCAAGATGGTAATGTCAGACTTCTGTTCCCAAAAAATAATGAAATGTTTTTTGTTCTGCTGGGATGGACACAAAGCCTCCTGAAACCTCTCATTAGAGGTCTGTGGGGGAATGACTTAAGCACCTGGTTTTTCCTCCCACCTTGCCTGCTCATCCTGTTTCCACAGCTCCCTTTTCTGTCTTTATGATGGTATCTCTTCTAAACATCACTTTTGAGTGGTGCAGTCTAGTGCTTTGCAATTCCCATCTGACTGCAGAGCCTTCCAGGATGTTCAGCTGATATTCCATTAGTCCTCTCACAAACACTGTACTGAAGCCATGCTGCAAACAGTTATTTCTGTACTGGACTATTCCAATTGCTAATGTTGCTAGTGTACAACATCATATTTGTCATTTAACTTCATATAGAGCTGTGGTTAGATTGTCTTGACAGCAGCATGAAAACCTCAGAATTCAGCAGTCCTGTAGTTTTAATGTTACATGAAAACAAGTATACTGAAAACAACTCCTCTCCCAAAAATTCTGTGTTACCTCCAATACAGTGAATTTTAAGAGCTTGAAATATGGACAGCAATACTACAGACTGTTACAAGAATAGCTGCACTATTTATATTCACCACACATCAAAAGTTAATGTATCCATTCAAAAGGATGGAAGCTTCCACAAACATTTTCTTGTCATGTTTCTCTTACTCAGCACAGAAAATTTCTGATTTCTTATTAAGTCGAAGAAAAGAGATTTGTGAAACATTTTCCATGTTGCTGGAAAGTTTTCCTGGACAATACAAGAGCTGCAAAGTAAAGGAAATAAATAGAGGAGTGGGCTGAATTCCTCCTTGGTGGGGCAGAACAGGAAGGGACAGAAAATGGGATAGCAGGACCAGCTGTTGGCTCAAGGCAGGGGAAGAGCATCCTTCTTTCTATACACTCCATTTATAATCCAAAAAGTTTAAAAAGTGGTGAATACTGGGAAGAATGAAGATAACAGCAGGCACACAGGCTCCTCGTGAGTCTGATGCAGGAGCCCACAGACAAGCCTTAGCCAGCCCTGTGTGGCCCATGAATGATGAACTGTTCAGTCCATGCCAGATTCCCAAACTCTCCTTCTTTAGCAGAAGAATCTTCCACTGATTTTAATGAATCTCCACAGGGAGCTTTTATACCACCATAAATCCCCTTTAAGCTCTCAGGACAGCCAGGTCATGGTAACTAAAGAATTACACAAGACTAAGAAAACACTCTCACTAGTTATTCAGTCTTGGCACCTGGGTGACAGGTTATTTTCATGATTCTTTATACACATAAACAAAAAAGTCTACTGAGTAACCTATAAATTTTAAGCCTTTTTCAGATTTAGGTCAGATTCAGTACAGCTCAATCAGCTTAAAAAATATAAAATCTTAAACAGCCAATAAATACACACGCAGTTTTCACTGAATACAGGTTAACAAAACAATCCAAAGAGATGAAAAACCTCCATAGGACCTCTACTTACCTTAATCCAAGAATATCTTTTTTCCTCATAGTAACTCAAAACAATTCAGATAGCAGCAGATGCATGGGGTAGGAAGGAAAGCATTTAGAAAGGTCATAGAAATCTGTAACTGTGACTCTGCTGTTACTGAGTCCTTCACACAGGGATCTGCAGGGGGCTCAGCTGCCCCTCTTCTGCCCAAGGGCACAGCAGGGACACAGCTGCCTCCATGGTAACCACAGAGAAACCCCAGAGACATCACTCATACCCTCTTCTGCACAAAACTCAATATTTAACCTCACAATGCCATCCTCTGCCCTCCCTAAATCAAATAATCATTTCATGAATTTCAGTAAAAATGTTATTTTTGGGGGGCGGGTGGAGGGGGGGGGATATTTATTGAATTGGCACAAACAGTAATTAACATGGATTTATTTTGATTTTAAAGATATTTATGAACACTCTGAAATACCTCCAGAGTAATGAATTTCTCTTGGATGTGGATTTGTGGAGACTTTTTGCAAACTTAGAGGAGTTAAACAAGGTGAGTAGAAAAAGAGAAGTGTTACTCAGATCAGAAATCAATCAGCCCAGTAAAAGAATACAACAAACCAAAAGCTTCTATTTAGTTTCAAATGCTCACATTTGGAACTTTGTTCAAATAATCCACCTTTTCCTCTTTTCTATGTGGTATATCAGTGAGAGTCAAATACCACCAGTGCAAATCATCCTCTTGTCTCTCCAGCCAAAGACACATGGCATTTTAAACATGGGGGACAGCTCATTTGGCAGTGGCTTCTGAAGTAAACACAAGTTTGAGACTAATTCTCATAAGCAGCGACCTTTTAAAAGAGATGAAGAGAAGCTACTACCCAATCTCTACACCAAAGCAGAAAGCACAGCAAAATAACCACATAACCAGTCCCCTTTTCCAAGCAGATGGGCACAAAGACTTTGCTGTCCATTATGCCACTCCAAAAGAGCAAGTTAAAACAAAATGCTGAAGCCCTCTCTGCAGCTGAGGTTTCCCTTGGCATGTGTGTAAGGATCTCTCCCACAGAGACTGGATGCTCTGTGTTCATGTGCTACTTACTCTGCACTGTCCAGGAGGAGGGAGGCCACAAGGCTTGGCTGTGATGTGCTCCAGCTCTTTGCTGCTTTTGGCCAGTTGCTGGGAGATCATTTTCACCTCCTGAAAGTTAAAAACCTCTAAGTCAAAAATAGCTTTTACATTACTTTGGAAACAAAACAATTTTTCTTAGCTTGAGGGCTCTTTTACAGGACGCCTCACCCTTCATTGGAAAGCGAATTTTGGAAAGAACTCTGCAGCTGCCTTAATTGAATAGCTACTCACAATCACATCACATGCTCTAAATCAGCTGCTGGGTTCCATTTATTTCCCTTACTGTAATTCCCTTGCCTTAATACTGACTCTCTCCCATTTTAGCCAAAACAAGAAAATGGAGAAAGGCCTTCAAAGTAGGGACAATTAGCCAGAACTCAAACACATGAGTAAGGCACTGCTGTTCAGTCACAGACCTCACACCTGGTGAGCTGCTGAATGACCAACCAGTAGGTTTGGAGATACAAGGAAAAAGATTTTTAGCTGACAGGCTTCACCTTTGGCTTATTGTGGACTGACTGTACATGTAGGCAACTACTAGAGTTCAGCAGGTGTGTGGTGGTTGATTGCCTTGTTCTTGCTCAAAGAAGGGAGTGGGATATATTGCTGTGTTTCACTTAGCTTTGAGCTTGGTCATGTCTTCAGAGAATTATCTTAAAAAACGTCTTGCTTTAATTTCTAATTTTGTCCTTATTGATGAGGATAATAAATGATCATCTGTTATGCATATTTTAAATGTTGATTAAATGTAGGAGAAAGAAGCTGCTCTTAATGCCTTTAGTGCCTTTTTTCATACATTTTACAGTATGTATATCCTTTTGACAGTGGGCTGAATCCATGAAAAAATGTATGCTGTAAAATTGTAAAGGTCAGAATTAAAGAATGAGCATCATCCTATAAGCTTCCTTGCCCCCATAGGGGCGGGTGGAAAAGCAGTCTGCAGCTACTACAGTCTGTAGCAGTATCACAGTGGATTGAAGTGCCCTTCTGGCCTAATGTTTGGCCAACAACTTAGCCCAGTCATGAATTTGTGTCAAAATGGTGTGAATAGTGAAATTTGTGAGTTCAGGATGAAAGCGTGGGCTTAGGAGCAGGCTTGCAGCCCCATCTGACTGATAAGGTAGGCATTTTAAATCCAATATAAACATGCAAAGTTAACTTATGGGGAATATGGGAGTTTTTGCAGTATTTTACAGATGCTTCCTTCACCTTCAATTGTATGAAACAAACTCGAACCATGAAAGATGGTGTCATACACCATCCATGTTTTCCAGCAGATAACCATTCACCCATTGTCATTTTTAATGTCAATCCATTTTAAATACAGCTGCTACCTAAGAAAAGTTAAATGGGCTAACTAATCTTGTTTCAAAGCTTAACTCATCAGGCATTATCACAACATAAGTGGGTATTTATAGAGATTTGTCTTAGCTTCTGACTAATTAAAGCCTTCTGGGCATAATTCTGAAGACAATTCTGGCAATGGTAGAGATAGGTATAGGCACCCATTATACTTGAAGCCTTTAGAGAGACCAGAGATGGGAAATAAAGCTGCTTTAATCTTAACTTTTGCTCACTAATGCTAATTTATCTTTATTTTTTTCCCCTTACTTAGATAAGTCTCAGTTTTCTGAAAACGTTTTTTGAAACTGTGAAGAAGCACATCAGCAACTCAAACTCTCCTGTGGATTTCAGCCCTGCACTCAGAACGGTAACATAATTACAAGTATTCCTGCTTTTAATGCAAGCAGCAGACCATTTATCACAGCATACAGGTGCTCCAGAGCACTCAGGTCAGTCAAGCCCATGCCATCTGTCACGGGCAGTTTGGTCTCAGCCCCAGGTTGCTCCTATCAGAAGGATGTTTTTATTTCTATTCATTGGCATGTTCAAAGGAGTTGTGGAAAGGTGCTCTGTATCTGGAATCAAGTGTGGAAAGATTTTCCCTTCCTGGGAGCAGCAGCCCAGACTCTGAGGAGACTTTTCCACTGGCAGAGGCAAGCTTCCCACTCTATGGAAGATGTTTCCCTGAAACCAGACCCCAGCCCCATCACTGCCTCCTTCCACTCCTTCACACTGATCCTCCTTTACTCCATGGACCCGACCCACAAGTGTTTATAATTGCTTAATTAAGAGCTCATTGACACTGAAATTACACTTTGGCATGTGTCTGCTAAGCAAGGGAGAGATGCAGTCACAGCTGTCCTACCACTGCCAAGCCCTGCCTACCCTGCAACCCTTTTGGTTAGTCTGTGTGGCAAGCAAGGCAGTTGTCTGAACAGCAGTCTGCAGGAGCTCCAATTCCTGCTCAACTTCCCAATGCCTGTAAAGTTGGAAATATTAATGAAGGTAGAAAATCAGTTGATTAACTGGAACCTTCCCTAGCAGTAGAGGCCATTAGAAAACTTCTGGGGAGTACCAGAAGACCCTACCTTCAGTGTTAAGATTTTTAACAGAGAAATTCAGGCTAGAGCTTGGTTTCTTGCCCCGTGACCTCTGACTTCAGGCGTTCTTATTGATAATGTTTGTGTAGACAAACAAAATCCCAGATAATGCTGCATTTTATCATGCATGACATTCAACATCTCCAACATAAATGAGACTGTCCTGTTATTTCTAGGAGCATACTCAGATATAAGATACCATGCTACATGAATTCATCAAAGCTGTTTCAGAAATAGTGGGCTTGATCTTCAACTTCCATATGAATTTCACATCATTTATTTCTAATGAGAACAAAATCTAAGAATGTGTCACACCTCTGCAGATCTGTTAAAACTCTACTCCCATGATTTATGAAGCACTGTTGTGGTATTTTTACTACTTCACTGTTTTATTGCTGTTTAAACTGCCCTTTACTTTTTTAATTCCCTCTTTTCCCATTTCCTAGATACAAGGAAATCTCATATAAAATGCACATTACAAACCCAAAACTCCTGTTTCTCCCTTTGTCATGATATTTTTCTTTCTTGATAAATTTCCAAACTTTTTCTGCAGTTTTTCCAGGGTGACCTCTGCCAGACACACCAAATTTATTGTCTTAATTATACCTCTGCTGTCTTCTACTTGGAAAAACTGAGACAGAGAGAAGATTTTGGCATCTACCTGAAGGTAAAGGGATGTTGTTATTGCTGTTCTAGTTGTTGTTGTTGTTGTTGTCTTCAGCCTTCCTACCTTATGACAGGATTTTAACAGCAAACTAAGAATGTTCATTAGAAGCAAAACTGTATAGATAGCATTTCACATGGATTTTTGGAACTGCAGAGCCTACCCCCAGTTGGAAGTCACCCTTCTGAGTGTATGTTCACCTGCATGTGTGAAAGCCTCTACTTGAAATTTAGAACAGATAAGGGGGGAAGATCTGGGCTGGCTTTTTGCAGGCAGAAGATACAAACTACTAGCCTCTTTCACGTGTTTTGCACATGAAATAATAATCTCTTGACTCAGTGACCTCCACCTTAACAAAGTGAAATGGTTGCAGGGAAAAAAAAAAAAAAAAAAAAGACACAAAATACACAAAAATCAATTTCAAATAGTTTACTTTGGCATCCAAACAATACCAGTAAGGGAGAATTTACCTCCCTCTAAGGCTGGAAAGAGCAATCAGTAGACTCTTCATCAAGTTGCAGCACTACAGCAGGTTCTGTGTTTGCTGACACCAGCCAGTGCAGTGATGGGGATCTCAGGCTTTGCTCTTTCTGACAGCACCAGCAGACCAGTGTGTCCTGCAAATACTTAAGATTAATTTTCAACATTATAGGTTTAGAAGGAGAAATCTGAAGTAGTGGGCTTTTCTCACAGGCAGCCCAAAACTGGAAGGACATCTTTTTGTGGCAGGCAAGCTCTGCAGCTTGGGCCTTGCAGTTTCACATTGCTTGCTCCCTGATGAAGATTCATACATTCACACCTAGGAAAAACGTTCCCCGGTGGCAAGCAGCAGTGACCCCAAGATATAAGGTGGCTTACAAACCTAACTTGGGTTAATTTTCTCTGGTCTTCCTGAGAAAATTAAAACAGCATGTAAATAAGAGCCCTATTTGATATGACAGCATCTGGAATGGTAAGCACCAATGCAGAAACTGAACCTGGAGGGGCAATGCAATTCCCCCTGTAGAGAGCTGCCCTTGGCTTGGCTGGGATAGTGTTAATTTTGTTCCTAGTAGCTGGTATAGTGTTGTGGTTTGCATTTAAGATGAGAATAATCTTGATAACACTGATGTTTACTCGCTGCAAGGCAGTTTGCATTAAGTCAAGGACTCTTCTGTCTCTCACCACCACCAGCGAGGAGTCTGGTGGGCACAAGAAGTTGGGAGGGGACACAGCCACAACAGGTGATCCCAAGTGACCCAAGGGGTATTCCATACCACATGGTGTCATGCTCAGCATATAAACTAAAGGGAAAACTGGCTGAGGGGGCCTCTGCTCTGGGACTGGCTGGGCATGGACCAGGGGGTGGTGAGCATTGTGCACCACTTGTTTTGTATATTCTGTTATTTTTTTCCATTCAGTTTTTATTCTATTAAACTGCCTTTATCACAAACTACAAACTTTATTTTTTATTTCCCATTTCTCTTCCCCATCCCACAGGAGGGAGTGAAGAGTGAATGAGTGGCTGTGAGGTTTAGATACTTGCTAGGTTAAACTATGACAAGAGACTTTATACTGCCCTTGTTCTCACTGAGTGAGAAACTCATCTTTCATTAGTCTCTGTCTCGTTACCATCAGCTAATGATGCAGAAAACTGTTTGCTACCTCCTAGCCAGGAGGAAGCTGAAGCCTAAGGCACATTTTCTTTGTCTTCAGCAGTGGTGTGAACAAAATGAACAGTGCAAGAGGTTGCATCTGTCAGAGCTGCTGGTTGCTCCTCTGCATCGACTGACGCGGTATCCCCTCCTCCTCAACAACATCTGGAAGAGGAGCACTGATGAAACAGAGAAAAGTTTTATCCAGTCACTTAAAGAGAAGGTGGAAAAGTCTATAAGTAAGTAACAAAGGTTAAAAGTCAAGTCTGCAATTACAAATTAGAAAGCTGTGTGGCTTTTTTGTGCATGTCCTTTGAAGGGTGAATTGGCCAAGTGTCTCCAAAGAAAAGCAACAAGGATGTGTGTGCCTTCCTACAATCCTGACACTCATTCTGTAGGGAATTATTTGGGCCACCTTGTGCTGTCAAAGCTTCTCTGAGCAATGTCACAGGACTTCCAAATCAGTGAGTCACTTGTATTTCCTTAGAATCATCTACAGTGACAGACAAAAAAATAAAAGCAGATCTCAAATTGGACCATATCAAGAAAGATCTCAAACAAAGAAGTCTTTCAGTTAGATTTATGTCTAAGGAGGATTTTTTAAGGGCTGATCCTTAATAGGATAAATTTGCACTCACAAGGGGAATATTATGTCTGTGACCTTTCACTAATGACAGGGTCCTACTATGTAAAGTTGTCTCAGCTACAGATTTTTTCTAGATATTGGGGAAAACAAGTGGCTGGTCCAGATATTAATTTTTTTTCCCTGATTTTTTAAAATATATAATATTTATATATTTAACATACATAATGACAGCAGTTTTAGGTGTGGTCCCAAAAGACCATGGGATGTCTGGAGAGTATTACTGGCAGAATAAATAGGTCCTTCCAGAAATTAGACACCTCTGGATGAAGGAAACCAAAGATGGAAGGGTAACCCCTCTTGACTCACAGACACCTGACAAAGATCTGCCTTTTTTTTTTGATCAGTGAACCAGTAACATAAAGAATAGTTCTAGTCCAAGCACTCCCCTTCTGGTGGGGAGGTATGTGTCTGAAACCATTATCTGCAATATATCACTCCACCCAAAGACTTGAAATTTCAGTCACAGGTCCATTAAAGCTTTCCCCATAATGGCCTTGAATCAGCAAAGACACAGTCCCCATTTTCCACATTCTGAGGGACCCCCACCTCAGTCACTTCTGGCAACACTTCCTCTGAAATTAATTCTCATTAATTTCAACAGTCTTTTTTATCAGGCTGTATATAATGAAAATTATTTTTCTCTCACAATACCAGGCAGTTTAGAATGGCAGGACTTTTTTTGAAGACATTTTGAAGATTACAGTTTAATTGAGTTTTATATGATTTCCTGTTCCCCAGACAGATTAGTAAACACAACCTTTTAATTTAGCAATGATTTTAAGCATCTTTGAATGCATGTATTGAAATTTCATCCCTGCTGATCTAAGTAGAGTTTAGACATTTTTTACAACAAGATCAAGATTTCATCTGGGCTTCACATGTGAGGTACTTCAGCTTTCACTGGAGAAAATCAGTATTCAGCATCTTCTAGAAACAGGACTGCTTCTGCCAGCCCTGGCAGTAACTGGTGTTTCACACATTTCAGGGGATCTGGAAGGTAAAGTCAAGTGGTTGGACAACTTTCAGAAGTTCAGGCAGCTGCAAGAGGTCATAATTTGGCCTCAGGTCTGGGATCGTGACAAAAGGTTCTTTGTCCCAGAGGTAAGCAGATTTTAAAGGACTTTTTTTTTTTTTTTTTTTCTAGAAGAGGGTTTAGTTTCCTATCTATCTTCATAATGTGGTCTAAAGTTTTCTGGTTGTCTGTATTCTAGCTAGTGGGGATGGCTCTGCTCTAACAGGAGCAGCTGCAGCCTGGGCACTGCAAGTGCTGTAGCTGAACCCACACAGTGCCTTGGATGGCAGCATGGGTTGCTCTCAGCATCCAAGGGAGGGCAGTGATACAGTCCAGGAGGACTCTACCATATTTGCTTTTAGGGTACAGAAGGAAATGGGATAGATGTAAGCATTACCAGCATTCAATAAAGTAGAAATTATTTGCCTCTTTCACTTCTCAAGGTGAGCCAAAGAACTTCCCATTTACTTAAATTGCATTACAAAAAATTACACAGCATACCTGGGTCACATCTCAAGGATTATGGCTGTTCACATACAGGGCTGCAAACACTATTAAACTCAATTTGGAAAAGTAAAACCCAGCTTAATATTGCAAAAGCATAAACACATTTAAGCAATAGCACTGCTGAAGAAACACAGGCAGCTCAGTTATCAGCTGTGTGATGTACTTAGCCTGAGGTAAGAACACACAAATGCTCATCTTGTTTAGCTGCTGGTTGCTTCCCAGTTCATCATCCATTATGCATGATTCCCCCATTCTCTCTCTCTCTCTCTCTTTTTGGGTCTAGTGTTTGAAGCAAAACTTAAAAGAAAACAGCAGTGAAAACATTTTGTCTTCAGCAAACAGACTTCTCCTTCATGAAGGGAAGCTGATGCTAGCAGGTAAAGTCCCTGAATCTCCTGGTGTCCAGAGATAGCTTAACAGAATTACACATTGTTATGGTAGGTCCAGAATGAACCTCTGCAACAGCATTTGGGCAGGTGCAGGAAAGAAAAAGCAACTGTATAGTTTATCAGAGAGAGGCTGAGATACAGCCAAGCTGCCAACAGGATGATAGTCTGTATGATTGTTTATTGTCCTTTTTCCTGGCAAGCAGGTAGTTGTTCTATCAGAATGAGGTAGCTGCTACAAGGTACAAATTTAGTAGCCAAAATGACTGAGACATATGATTTAGTGCTTTTGAGAATGCAGACTGGAGGACAAGTAGTTGTGAACTACACTGGAAACAAGGCTGCTTTGTTAAAAGCATTCTGTAAGGTGCAGTGATTCATAGATGTGCCTCATCTTAGAAGTAGCAATTCCTTAAAATAATCACACCATAAAACTGATTTTTTGTTTTCCTTCTCAGAAAGCACAAGACTCCTTGATGTCTACCTCTTTTTATTTGATGATTTCCTACTAATTACCAAAATTAAACGTAACAAAAAGGTAATAATGTCTAGAGATACACATGGTTGCAGTTGTTATTACATTTTTTTAACTTTTGGATGGCTTTTGAATGTACTTTGGAAGATTGATCTAATTATAAAAATACAAGATGACTAATCAGCATGAAGAACAGCTGATACTTCCTTATGTGACTAGCAAACCATAACACTGATTCAAAAGCCTGCTTCTAGGCTCAGTATGGTACAGGAACACTACTACTGGCAGAATTTACATTACAAGACCTTAATATCTTCCTGATGTTGTTCTGATGTGCTAGACTGCTAAAGCTCAGAAAAGTTTCAAGAATTTAAGACTTTTTCTGATGGTCTCTGCAACCTGAGAATTTTTTATCCCAGTGATAACAGAAGTGCTGGAAAGAAGAAAAAAAAAAATAAAAGGGAAAATAAACAGGGAAAGGCTAAAATGATGGAAGATTGGCTATACTGCTTGTTGTCCTCTCTTTGCCTTGATCTCCCCAAGTTTAAAATTGAGATATAATGACTCCTTTTAAGAAAATGTTTCTTGATTAATGATTCTGTAGAGTTCTATAGATGATAAATGTCTGTATTTAGAAACCAACAGAAGAACTGGATGACCTGAAATTCCTAAAGCTTCAGTGTAGGAGTGCATTTAGCTAATTAAGTTAATGAAACTGATGTAAACTGAGTCTAAATGAACCTGTGATAATCTCCTAGGTTTTGGGGTTTTTTTTAGAAGCAGGTATTCTGCTTTAGAGAGAAAGGAGATAGAGAAAGCATGCAGTGAGAGGTTTTAGACTCGCAGCACCATCCCTTAGCAACGGGGTTGGTGAAGGAAGCAGAAATTCAAGGGACCTGGTACCCTTAGGCAAATCTCTTTGAGGGCTGTCCCAGGGACATGTGTTGGTGAACCTTCTGTGAAGGGCTGCAACTCATCTGGAGCTCCAGGAATTCTGTCTTGTGCATATGCATGAGGGGAGATGAGGAAACTTACCCCCAAGGAAAGGAGAAAAAAATCCCTGCTATTAAAACAAGGAGGGAAAGGGAGAAAATATTTTTGGAACTCCTATGACTGTCTTCTGCCTGTGGACTGGTATTGTGTTTCTTTTGTAGCTTTTTAATGCAAAGTGTGACATTGCAGGAGGTCTCCGGGTACCAGTCAGTTTTTCTAAGATTCCTCAGGCAAATAAGCTGTCTGTGTATCTTTGATAAGAGAAAGCACATAATTTAGAGTTGTTTAGTGCCTATACCTCATGAGCAGATAGCAGACAACCTGCTCACCAACTTCATTTTCTATTCCCAGAAATATGGAGGCTCAGACACCAGCTCAATCCCTGTCTGTCCTTCCCTCACTCCTGAGCTGCAATCCTTCATAAGAGAGGGGGGATTTTGCACAGTCCTAGACCAGCCCATCCCACTAGACAGACTCATACTGAAAAATGTCGAACCCATCCAAGTTACAGGTATGTGCCTGCATGCACTTGAATGCCTTCATAAACAGCATGTCAATGCACTGTGTGTGTGGTAGCATAAGGACAAGCTGCTGTTTGCCCACAAACCACCCCCAGATGCCTGGAGTGCAAACACTGGTGCCTCAGCACTGCCTGCCTTCGCAGCTCTGCTCCTGCTGGGAGGCATGAGCTGCTGCCTCAGACTTCACAGCCCGCAGCCCCCTGCTGCCAGCAGTGACTCACACACACTCCAGTGACTGTCACATACTATCCATTCACCCCAAAGGAGGTATCCAGACTCCAATGACTTCATTCTCACAAGCCAAGTGTTCCCTTGTCCTAACTGTGCTAATATGCTCTCTTAAACCCCAGGCATCTTTCAGTTCACCCCAAGAACATTTTCAGTTCCACACTAGTTATGCAGCATTTTTTCAGCTGCACCACTACAGTGTTCTCCTGGGTGTCTTCCCACATACACAGCAGCCATTCTCAAGGAGGCTGGAGAGATTTACTTCCTTCTACTGCTCCTACTCACATCTCCACCAGCTCTTGAGAGGATGGAAGTCACCCAGCATACATCAATGCTTCCTCACTCTCAGGCATCCAAATGCATCACTGGGGAATACGCCTCCTATCCCTGCTGCTGTGCAGTTGGGTGGGGAGTAAAGGAGGGCTGACTGCCACAGAGAGGGACCACCAGCCTTATCCTGCCAAAACAAAGTTCCTGAAGTCACCAAAATCAGATTTTGGGTTGGGGAGCAGGCATGAAACATCAGCCTCTCCTCAGTCTGAGCCACTGATGCAGCAGGCTCTCACACACCATTCTCTTGGTGGTGAATGGTGCCACATCCAGTTGGTAGCCATTCACTAGTGATGCTCCCCAGGGCTCAGTATTGGTGCTGGTCCTGTTTAACACCAACATAAAAGAGCTGGATGAGGGGAGCGAGGGAAGCCGTAGTCAGCTCATAGATGGCATTAATTTGGGTGGGAGTGTTGATCCACTGGGAGGTAGGAAGGCTCTGCAGAGGGATCTAGGCAGGCTGCATCGATGGGCTGAGGCCACCTGCAGGAGATTCAATAAGGCAAAGTGCTGTGTGCTGCACCTCAGTCACACCACCACCGTGCAGCATTATGAGCTTGGGGAAGAGTGGCTGGAAAGCAGCCCAGAGAAGAAGGACTTGGGGGTGCTGGTTGACAGCCAGCTGAACATGAGCCAGGTGGCCAAGCAGTCCAATGGCATGCATACCCTGGCCTGTATGAGCAATAATGTGGCCAGCAGGACTAGGGAAGAGATCTGTCCTTGGCACCAGTGAGACTACACCTCAAATTCTGTATCCAGTTCCGGGCCACTCTCTACAAAAAGTACATTGAAAATCCAGAGTGTGTCCAGAGAGGAGCAGTGAAGCTTGGGAAAGGTCTCAAGACTAAGTCCTAAAAGGAGTGGCTGAGGAATCTGGGGATGTTTAGCCTGGACAAAAGGGGTGCCATCATCACTCCCTACAACCACCTGAAAAGAGGCTGTAGCCAGGTGTGGGGCAGCCTCTACTCCCAGGCAAGCAGTAATGGGACAAAATGCAATGGCCTTAAGCTGCACCAGGAGAGGTTCAGGTTGGACACCAGAATATTCTCACAGAAAGGGTGGTTAAGGATTGGAACAGGCTGCCCAGAGAGGTGGTGGAGTCAGCACCCCTGGAAGTGTTCAAGAAATGACTGGAGGTAGCACTTAGTGCTGTGGTCTAGCTGACATGGTGGTGTTCAGTCAAAGGTTGGACTCGATGATTCCGGAGGTCTTTTCCAGCCTTAAGGATTCATTGATTCAGTCTAACACTGCCAAGATCACAGGAGCCTCCTATATCAAAGAGAATGAAAAGAAATACAAATCTCTGGGCTCCAGGATCATCCTAATCCTAAAGACTGAGAGGAAAAGCTTACGGAGCGATAGTGCTCTGTGAGAAAGCAACAGATATGAAAAATAAACCTAGAGTCCGTAAAATTTATGATAACTTTGAAATACATTCACTCAGACTATTTAGCATTCAGCATCAATGCTGAGAGGATACAAAGGTAGGCAATAAAAGGCAAATTACTAAAGATGAGATAAGGGGATGAACACAAAGAATAATAAGCTTTTTTAAAACACGGTCCAGGCACTGTCTGCCTGCCTAATAAGTCCCCCTACCAAACCAGCAGAAATGGAGCAAATGTTATCAGCCACCTCTTGCCTGCAGCATGGAGGGGAGGGCAGCCCCACATCCCATGTAAGCACAGGCTGAATGCAAGGCCAACAGCTCCTGTGTGCTGGAGAAGGCAGTGCAGCCACCCTCCAGTTTGCACCTAATAGATTGGCCATAAAAACCATAATGGAGATGGAAATAATATTTTTGGATTTATTTTTTTTAAGCCAGCATTTCCCATAGAGATTCCTAACCAGGGTCTTTCTATCTCTGTGATCCAACTGCAATCATCAGAATAGAAAAAGCAGCCTTCTGCATTCCAGCCAAGGCTCTGTCCACTGGTTATGACCCCTCTCTGCACCCTTGTCCTCATTGCTTGACTTCTCTCCCATATATTCTTACCAGCTTTATTAGAGCTGTAGCCATGGCAGTCTCTGTTACCCACTTGTAGTCCTATAACACCTTGGAAGCCCCATCCTAAGACAAGACCCTTTGGGGTGAGGCACAATAAAAACAGTGAAAAAAATTACTATAGGGAGACTGCAGTTCAGATTCCCACCATTCTGTGTAAAACAACAAGCAAACATTCCAATGTCAACAGAAAATGTCCCTTTGCAGGAGAAAGAAAAATATTTAATATTGTCTGGAATGTGTGACCTTGGGGAATGTTGCCAATATATCTGCACTCTCAAAGAGACTTTTATTACTGGTGGCACTAAAAGATTAGTTAGCATGTTCTCAGGAAGATCATGTGATCAATCACATTAATCAAAAATGAAATCCTGATTTTTGATCTAGCCAGTACTTTTGCTTCTGTTAGTTTGCTGCGAGTTGACATCACTTTGAAAATAAACAAAGCTCAATGCTAGTATTAAAAAAATATATATGTTGCAATATTTTAGAAATACCCTTTTGTCAGCAGGCAGGAGGCTGATAATTATGTAGGATAATCCTTGTCCAAAGCCTTCTATGCATTAGTGAAGGGATAGAAGATAAAATGGTGTGTTCATAACACCAGGAAGGTACCCTAAAAGCAGAACTATCTGCAAACACCATGACCTTGTACAAGAGATGTAACTTTACATGTAAATACAGTAGTAGGAACCCAGCTCTGAAGGTTGTAAGCAGCAGCATACCTTCTGATTAGAAAATCACTAAGCTGACTCAAGCTCCCCCTTTATTCCAGATGAGTGACACTGGGGTCGCTTTGTGCCCTTGCAGAGAAAGCACTGCATGATGCTCACAGTCACCCTAGGAACAAAAGATTGGCAGGAAACAGAGACAACATGCCTGGCTGCTGGCAGCCAACCAGGGCATACCCAGGAGCACCATCTCAGGCACATGCCCAGGGAGAACCCAAAGCCAGCACTAGCCTGAGTGCAGCCACTTCCCCATGTGCCAGCCATCATACAGACTTACTTAAACAAAATGGGACCTCTCTTTTTAATTTTTGATATTTGTTTTCCTCTAATTTCAGTTATGATTTAAGCCACTTTGCAGGGAAATACTTCTTAATGATCCTCAGGTAGACTCAAAAGCACCTTAGCTGCACCACGATGAAGCAATTAAAAATAAAACAAATGCAAGTAGAATTAACATTTTGAAATAAGAAAGCTTCCTACACAACAAAATTAACTCACCCTATGAGGGTGCAATTGCCCTTTTAGAAATCGGAAAAGATGCTTACATATATCGTTCCTTTGATCATAATCAATGTGATATAAAATTGGATTGATTGTATGAGGTGCATTTATATAATTTTTTTACATTTTTCCACAGTCTTCAGCCTGCGAAATGCTTTTCTAGTTCAGCATGAGAACAGGTATAGGCAGTGCATAGCAGTCTTCTTGCTACAAGCTCAGACAGAGACTGCCAAGGTAGGTAACACATCTTTTTTTTCCTCTCTAATTACACAACTATGCTTTCCCTAAAGGAGGGTGGCAGCCTAAAAGTGGTTATGCTGTGATAAGAATCTCTTACAGTTGTGACACTTGACCAAAACTAAAACAAAACAAAATAACACCCCAGTGCTCTGGCTCACATATTTGTTAGAGAATTTCTGCTGCTGAACATGTTCCAGTTATCTATCAGGGTTGATAGCAGGTCATATTCTTGTTGAAAAACATTATCAATTCTGATTGCTAAAAAAAAATATCCATTTCCTGTGTCACAGAAGATGGCCAGCCCCTCCAGAGAAGTCAATAACAAAACAACCCCCCCCTACACCCAACTCACAAGCAGTAGTACTCAGATCAGAAAACTGTCTCATGCTCATCTATTCACAACATGCATTTTGCAATTTCAGACTGAACAGATGGCATGATTAATTCCACTGTTATATAAATTTACCCCTCATTTTCACAACATGTCACATTTCTAGTAACAGCACCATGTATAACATCTGAAAGTGTGTCAGGCATTTCACAGTATTTTGTTTTCTCATCTAAGCTGAATTTCCCTCTCTAATACCTAATGTACAGAAATTTGACCACCACTAATACTAATTTTTACAAGTAAATGGTGGCAGACTCGTTCTAAGAGAAGCATTGAGTGAATTCTTTCCATTTTCAAGTCACTGGCTGGTACTTGGAATAGCTCTCCACTCAAGAAGTCATTACTTTCTCCTGTTACTGAAATATGACCTTCCTACCAGGGCTTCATACCAGGGCTACCATCTTCTCAATGTCATGGAATCATAGAATAGTTTGGGTTGAAAGTTTAAAAGTTTAAGTCCAAAGGATAAATCCTCTTAGGGTTAGTCCAATGCCTAATCATAACAATTCAGAGACAACTCAGCTTCTGTGACCAGACTATTTGGACTAGTAGAGAGAAGGAAGTTACATATTTGAAACTATGTCTCCATCACTGCCTGTCCTCATACCTGGATGACAGCAAACACAGACCTGAATGCTGTCAGCATGATAACAGAAACTGAAATTCAGTTGGCAGCACATGGCAGATCTTGGAGGGGGACAGAACTTGTGATGCTGATAGGACTGGAGCTGTCTTAATCAGAAAAATGAGGAACACAAACTGCAGGGACAGCATTAAGCTAATGAATAAATTTCACAAAGGGGTAAAATAGCCCGCAACAAACTTCACCATTTCAAACAGAGCATTAAAACCTTACCTTCCAACCAAAAATGGAAATGTTTGCTGGAAATCCCTGGCCCCAGACACAGATTCCAGCAGCATGTAGTGGCCTGAACAACTGGGAGAGTGTCAATTGTGGGACAATTCTTGTCTCCTTCAGCAATTAAGAGCGCAAGCCTGAAGAGAGGCTAAACAAAACTAAAGGCTCTGGATGTTTATGCATCTAACTTACTGGGAATTTTTTAGGTTGTCTTGATTTACAAATATTTTTTCTTGTTACAGAAAGCATGGATGTCACAGATAGAAACAGCAATCTCCAATTACACCACACAACATGAAACCAAGAAAAGCACTGCTTTCTGCTTCCCTGTTGAATCCTCTGAAATTGAATAATGTCAGCACTGCACTGACAGAGCCAGTGGAAGACTATTGTGGTGATAATATAGTTATTTTATAATATAAATGTAATGCCTTAGGTTTCTGAAGCTAACAGATTTCTGACTTGACAAAGATATGGCACATAGACCACACTGTGTAGGAATAAATTGGAGGAGGGGAATGAGCCATGCAACAAATGCATCACTCCTAGATGCTCCTTTGCTTCACCTAGGGAAGGCTCTTGCCACCCAGGGAAGCTTTAATAGGGCTTGTCATTTCCCAGAAAGCATGACAGGGAAAAAAACCCTATGTTGGTACGGACAACTCATTCACCAGAGAAGTTTAGAAGGGTTATTGCATCATTCAAAGTGTTTTAATAAATTTCATTGTATTAGAATTGTGTAGCCATAGCTTCTGATATTTATGTGTCTCTACCCACTAACTCATAATATCCCAAGATATATTTTGCAGTAATACTGAGCGTGTGTATGTATGTATACATATGTATGCACTTACCTGGTCCAGTGCTCTCCAGATACAGCCTGGCCACTGTGATACACAAATTCCTGCTCTTCCCCTGGGTCTATCATGGGCAAGATTTTCCTTCCTGGGAAAGGAATAGCCATCAGGCTCCATGCCAAGTGGTGAATGTGTGAAGCAGGAGGGCAGAACAGGGTGCAGACAGATCTGCACCAGGGCACTGCACCAGCTGCCAAAGCCTAACCACATCTTGGCTGGCACAGCTGTGCTCTGTCTCCCCAGTCCCAGCTCAGCTGCACACTGCATCACACCGAGGGCTCACCACAACCTCACAGCATCCTGAAACCAGTGCTGACAAAGATATTTCAAGCCCAGAGGAGTCACACCTGACAGACTAAGGTGTGTGCTCTGTGTGCTGGGAGAAGGGAGAGGGTATGTCACTTGGCATAGTTTTTAACAAAACAACCTTCAGCCAGGTCTAATCACTTTACCAGACAAGCAGTCATTCCTGACCAGCACATCTCCAGGAAGGACAGCCCAGGGGGAGGAAGTATTTACACACAGGCTTGTCTTCATGGAGATGCAAGCTCAATAGGCTCTTCTGGGGTGTCAAGAGAAAGATACCTCAGGAAGCAGTCAAGGCAGAAATTGACTTCCCAATTCAAACTGCCTTTCAGAGGAGACCTCTCTTCTCCATCTTTCTCCATGTCTACACAGAGCCCCTGCTTCAATAGCTAAACACGGGTTGTTTGGTTGTGCCTCCATAATTCAATAGAGGCTTTGTCACAGGACTGATCTACCACATTAACCATCTGGCTTCTCTCTGCAACACAGTTCCACCCTGAAAGAGCTTTCCATTTCACAAGTGAGACCTTTATTGGTCTAAAAAATAAAACAAGTGCTACTTTTTCAGTCTTCCAGTTATGTCAATTGTCCAGCTGCATTGAAACATGATGTCAGAACACAGCCAGTGACAGAAGGACTTTCACCACATGTGGGATACTCGGCAGCCTCGCACAGCTATTGGGAATGAAAAGACTACTCTGAATTTAACCTGTGGAAAAAAAACCAGGTTTGAAAACAGTCATTATTACTGTGTCCTCAGGAAGATGAAAGCCTTTGTTGCAGCTCCCTACAACTCTAAGAAACTGGAGCATTTGGTTTGTTCTTACATGTGTGTAAGAACAGTACACCTACCTTTGTAAAACTATATATCCACCATTTCAAAGTAGCTTTGCTGTCTGAAACAGGGCAAGGTAGTTTTGAATGATATAACCTGCTCTATTAGAAAGGTCTAATTTTTTTTATTATTATTAATAGTCATTCCTTTAACATATTAGAAAACAAAAATGACATTTCAGCAACAATTCATCATAGTTTATACAGAACCCGTTGATGCATGGTGTCACCCTCCCATTCAAATCCACAGCCACCTTCCAGATCACAGAGTTTAAGAATTACAGTGCACACTGGACTAAATTCTTTCACAATGTAAGGCACAACTACATGATCACAAGTAGTAAACACAAACACTGAAAGTAGAACTTAAGAGAATAAAACAATTAAAAAGAAATAAAAACCAAAACAGACTCATGCAAAAAATCTACCTACACCTACCAAGATGGTATGATCCAGTTTAGAAGTACAGTACTCTGTAAGTAAAACTGCAACATAAGTCTTTTATAATACATTACTTCTAAATACCAAGTAAAAACTTATAATTTTTCCATTTATATTTTATACAATTATACAGAAATTAAGCTGTATGAACAATATTCACATCTGCATAATAAACTGATCATTAAAAGTCAGAAAAGAGGCAAATGAGACCATGTAATTTGTGGCACGCATCCATTACAGAACACCATTCATCAAGTTCACATCTCGAGTACTGAAGAATAAAAACACAACCAAGTGAATGGTACATTTGGTGACTGAGGCTATCTGTAACCAAAGGACAAAGCTCCATACAAAATTGGTTTTACCCAGCAGACCTTAATTATGAAAGCTTGTGGTTATAATTTATTTCCTGTCCAGCAGCTAGAGTTTGCAAGGTTGAAACTACAGAAGTTAAAAGAATTTAAGAGAATTTACAATAAATTGAAACTGTTGGATTATTTCAAATACACATTTTAAAAAAAACTACTTAACTCTTTTCCTTTTTGGTGATAAACTTTTTCAATTTTGGCATTCACTATAACTTTTACATAACATGCCCGTGAGAAAACCTTATTAAACTTACCTAATGTTTGAATTTCACATTGAGAGGTAGCTTAAATTAAATCTTATGTAATGGCATCAAATGGGGGGGCGGGGGGGTGGGGGATGTGACTTTTTTTTGTGACTTTTTTCCTTTTCTTACAAAAGTGACTATTTCTATACAAGCAGCATTTTGGACATATTACTATAAAAAGTTCTGGTATTTGCTAACCCAGCAAGATGTTCTTTCAAACATCCCTTTTGTGCCAGTAATCAAGCTCCAGCGTGATACAATGGAGGACTTTGCCATAAAGTCAACAGCAGTAGCCCGGACCTGCCAGCACTGACCTGTTGACATTTAACAATGAACAGCCTTTTCATTCCAGCCCTCTTTACCCAAAAAAAAAAAGCATGAAATACAGACAAATTTGGTTTTAGTGTTACATTTCAGTCACAGGGGGAGGGAAAATTGGAAAATGTGCCTTCCAGGCTCCTGCTTTCATACAACATTGATCCAAAGGGCTAGCAGGGCTTCATCAATCTTTAAATGCACAGACACTTCTCCATCCGCTGCACAGTGAGTGCGTAGTATGTGGAGAGCTACAGACAACAGGCAGAGTTTATTACATAACCTAGTACCTACACTCCTCATTACTGGGAACTTAAGTGGTATCTAATATTCTTTCTAAACATGCAAACTTTTTTATTCAGTGTCTCTTTAAAAAGAAACAGAAAAAATACCACAAAAACCAAATTTCTGAGGCAGGACTTACATGCAACTATAGCTGTTTTTGAAAAGTACATCAATTAGTCCTTTTTGGAGAGGCTACATTTGAACTATAGTTTTAAACTCATTCTAAACTGAGTTTAAATGAAGGTCAATACTTCAAAACCAAAGAAACGGACAACTGGCAAGATCCTTGCAAATACATAAAATTCTTTTTCTTTTCTCACTTTATAATCTTAAAATTAAGTTCTACAAAGACACGTGTGTGACTAACAAGGTTTTTGTTATATGTGCTCTCAGATGATGATTGTGTTTTTGGTAAAAGGAACTGTGAGTGCAGTTCTCCTTAGGGCCAAATTTATACAGTGAAAAATCCAGCTGATTATAAACCTGCTGTCCAATGGCTACAGCTAACACATGCAATGCACATGATGCCATTCCACTTACTATAGATTCTCTTAGACAACAAAAAGTGCACAGTGCTAATGACAGTGTTGTTTCCTAGTTCTCTGAGAATATGACAGCAGGAGAGGTGGTACCTGGAAGAGTAATTTATCAGTTTCTACATGCTCAAATCATGATAGCATTCTTCTTGGCATAGTTTAGATTTTATTTGAACTTCAGCTCCAGCATTTTTCTGTCCATCACTGAGTACTGGCCATAAATTTTTTTAAGTTTTGCAACAAGCATTTGTTTCCACTCCATGGTGAACTAACACTTAACAATCCAGAAGAGCAGTTGAGTTTTCCAGGTTCCTTTATGAATGTCACTTCTCTTACATCTAGCATGAGAAGCTCAATTGTTCTGGCTCACGTAATACAAACACAGAGAGGTTACTTCATGCTTCTGCTCCCAAATCCCTTCTTGCTTCACTAATAAGAAAGCTTTTCCAGTGAGGATTCACAAACAACCCTACTGGTCCCAAAGCCAACAGAAGTAGTTACTCATTGTTCTTGTCTACCTTGTGCTCCACACTCCATGGCAACTTGGTTACTTGACACCTTCCAAAAACAGAGGCAAAAACCCACATTTCACCCTACAGTCTTGGACTCTTGTTCCAGAGAGTCAAGCCAACTGAAAAATGAGATCCCTCTAAACCTCTTGCCTCTGTTGGAAGCTGCAGCAGAAAATTCCTTTTGTCTCTTCATCTCCAGACAGCAACTTTTCCTACTGTGACTCATTACTTTTATCCTCTTCATTCAACCTTTGCAGAAGGGGGAAGATTACATTAGGGAGTACATGGGGAGAAGAAATAAATAACAGTGAAGCAGAGCCAGCTAAGATCAAAAGCCTGCCACTGACCTCTGCAATGCTACCTGTCTCCAGTATGATATACTGCTGACATGAGGCCAGAATGGAACAGGAGTATTTGGAATTTGTGGGGCAAAAATGCAAGGGACTGTGGATCTTTGACTGGGAAGAGAGGTGTTGTCTCCAGGAAGTTAAAAGAACCTCTCCCCACCCTTAGTAGGACCATCCTTTACACATTTACAAAAGCTTCTGTAGCTATTCTCTGCCCATGAAGCAGCTGTTCTCTCACATTCTGCTGTTGCAGAAATTCTGAATGTGGGTGGAGTATCCTGCAGATGGGACAGTTTCAAGAACAGAGCCCACACTTCACTGTCCCATTACTGATGCCATAGTAATGACTAGTAATCAAAGGCTGCTTGAGGATCCCACAAACCTACTGGTTTGAGTGCTGGTTTTGCCATCACTTTCGCCTCTTCCTCTATAATGGCCGCTCCTCAGTGAATCAGAGCAATCTGCCTGTTGCTAGAAGCTGTAAAAACACATGTGCATCCTCCAGTTCCAACACTCAGTCTCTTCTGCCATTTTATTAGCCTTCCCCTCTATTCCTGTGTCTGCAGTCTAAAAAACAAGTAAATTAAACTGTTTTGCCTGGAATCCTTTATTTTAGTGTGGTAAAAGTCACCAGGCTTTTTACTTGATTTTCCAGTTACTTAGATTTTAAGGTTGGGGAACAAAAAGCCCACATTCCTACTGAAACGTGCCCATCAAAACAGTCAGACTGCAAACATATTTGTAAACACGCAGCTTTTCACCTTCCAGTTTCCCTTATTATGGGATATTTTCTTGAGCTTGAACACAGCTTCCAACCTGGCAGTGAAGCCAAGTATTATAGAGTCAGTCTACCATCTACTTGTCAACAAATACAGACCAGCACTAAGAGTTGCAAGTACAAAAGAAGGAGCATAAGACTCAGCAATGGAGTCATAAATTCACTTTTCACAGTGAAAAGCTGTAGAAATCACGATCTATTGCTGCAGAATCAAAGCTCAAACATGAAAGTTTCTACCCCACTGTTCCTCCAGATTTTGACAATCCTTCTTTCTACAAATGTGTGTTCAAAAAGCATTTCCATCCCCTCAAACAGCTGCTTATATAAACTGGCTAGCAAAAAGCAACTTTCAAAAATCAAGCTGGTTTTGCTCCTGAAGCTGAAGAGCTCCACACCAAGGTGTGATCTGCAGTCAACCAACTGCACTGCTTCAGCAGGCTGCTAAGAAAGGTGACTCTGCTTGTCTTCACACAATGGCATCCCAAAAGGCTGAATTAAGAGAGCTTCCAGAGCTTCCCTCCAGAGCTTCTACCACTGCAGAAGTCTCTCCTGAGCTTTCACAAGTTCCCAATCAAAAGCAAAATGCCTAAACACAACTGAATCTTCTAACGACCTTCCTAGCTCCCCTGAAAGGAAGATCTCCATCTTCCTCTGCCTCATGTGTTTCCCACAGGCAGCTGTGGGAAGTTTCTCCCTTCCTGTTCAAAATCCCTCCTGTTCTGTGTGGTTGTCCTTCACCCGAAGAACAGCACAAGGCTCTTGTGTGTCACACAAAAGGGTAGAATGCATCTAGGCTAGAGCACAATTGTCACGTCTCTACTTTTCCCACATTTCTAAAGTCAGACAAAGAAAGACTCCAAAGCAAATTTTTTGGTTTCTCTCAGTAAACAAATAAATAGAAAAAAAATTCCCAGAGGCAGAGATTCTGTTCATATTTTCTATTCAAAAGATTCTTATGCCAAACAGTTACACTGATGAGGAGAAACAGGGAGTCCAGAGGCTCTGTTCATATGGAATTGTTGCAGCAGTTGTTTTTTTCTTTTGAGCAAGCAACTCTCAAGTTCAAACCAGAAAAGCAGGTCAGTGTTTTGTATGAACCACGGTTGTAACCCAAACCCTTTTACAATGACAAGAACAAGTTACACCATTCAGTTGGCTTTTGGGAAATAAGAACTGAATTTTAAGAAAACTCCTTGACAGTGCAAATGTAGAACTTGCTGGGTAAGTTAAAAGGGAATATCAAACATATAGATCACTACTTCTGGAGTAGAAGGATGAAGTTTCTTCACTTGACAATTAAGCAAGACAATTTTTATACAGAGGACACTTTTTCATTCACATAGAGAGATGTAACTAAATAAAAGCAAACAAATCTTCCTAATGATGACTAAGCTACCATCACTGTGACAGAATTTGATTCCTTGCCTCAGAAAAGGAGAGGAATTCAGGACACAACCTTTTTCTCTGAACAGCTGGCAAAACTCGGTAAGATACCGAAGCATTTGAGGGGTGGAGAATTTATAAGGGTATTTAAGACAAAAAATTCCTAAATATTGGAAGGCATAACCCCTGCTTAGAAGAAATAAGGGTTTTGAAATACTAGATACAAAGGGAAGAAAAGTTAGAGACAGACAAGCAAAAATGAAGAGGTGCAAACAAAATCACAACAAAAAAGAAGTATGGAGCCTACATGAATTGTACAAGAAACTTCTGTTCCCCATACAGAAAGTATGAATAAATATTTATAGTCATATATATTGGCCTCTTAGTTAGAGCTGTTTGGCTTATAACAAAGCCAGTTTTCCAATCTAAGCAGACTAAATCCCATAACTAACATAACACTTCAGAGCCCCTGGTAATGGGGGTCAAATGGAGTAATGGAAAAGTGAGGTTTGTTAGGTGTTACAGGAGTTCAGCTTCTTGCACCAAAAGCTGAGGGAAGGGACAGAAGGCCAGAAAAACTACAGCTGTCTCAAAAAATACTTTTTCTTAGTTGGATACCTGGCTTGGAAAGTCTGGATGTCCATCAGAACAGCAGTGATCCCTCAGTGTTTTCAGGGTATGGGCAGGGGCAGAGATGTGCTACAGGCTTCTATCAGCATTGTTTGTTTGCTTTTTAAAACCCACATGATGTAAGGGTTTCTTGAATATTAAAGTGTGTCAACCAAATTGGTAAAAGTGAAATCAATCACTATGGGATGAAATATTGTAATGTATAATATAATATTGCTACAATTCCAGCTAAACTTTGTCTCATAATTTGTTCACACATACTCTCTCAGAGAGACAGATGCACTCACACACCATCTATGCAATATAGAATGTGTAAAGATGTTCCAGCACCCAAGTGCTGTATTAGATAAGGACTTGGGTGGGTGCTGATACTACAAGTGGGCAAACAAAACTGAGTTAAAGTTGAGTCCAGCCATTACCCTCATTGTGGAGTTCAAACTTTAGAGAGAAAAATGCAAGAACCAAAGAGACAGAAAAAAAAACCAAATCACAGGGGGTTATAAAGACCATCAGATATGCAATCAAATGCAACAATTAGTTATGTTTTTACAGCAACATTTGATACATAAAATCCTCGTAAGTTTTTGCATCTTCCTTTTTCTTTGAAGGAAACAAGAATAAACTTCAATATCACATAAATGCTGTTTCTCTTGAACAAAAAAATAAAAGATAAAAAAATACATTGTTACTCCTCTGTTTAAACTTTATTTACAAATAACTGGATATTTCTAATCTAGACATAAAAGCTCTTTCCATGATGAATGTCAGTAAGCTATGAATAATCTGAGCCCATGTCTCACAAAAAAATACAATAGTTTTGCTTGGTATCAATAAACATTTTAAAATATACTAGATTTTGCCAAGTGTTACAATCATTGTCCAAACTGAATAGTAGTCTGAGTGCTGAATGAAGTGCATCAACAGAAATAGGAAATTTTAGTGTAACAATTCTTTGTCACTCACGATAGCCAGTTATCCTTGCAAGTCATTAAAGCAAGTATCACAGACTCGGACAGGCTTCTTGGAAGAAGGAGTTAAGGCATTCTTTGCTGAGCACTCAGCACAAAAGATATTTCCACACTGTCTACAGTGATGCTGCAAAAGAAAAGAAACATACATGCTGAACATCAGTGGCAGAGCAGTGATCACTAATAGAGATCACTATCATGTCAACTCTCAGACAAATCAACTCTCACGTTTCAAAAATTAGTCTTAATTTTTAATCGGCAGTTACATAGCAGAGAGGTCATTTGAGTAAATCCTTTCCAAAGTGTATATGAGTAAAATATTCAGAAGTGCTTCACTGAGTCAAGAGAATATACCAGTTTCAGAAAATAGATGGTTAAGTTCATCCTCCTCCTGAATTTGCTCTCTTGAGCTTGTTCTGGTCATATGAAATACATTCTTCTTATATGTAATTACCTGCTTTCACATTGAGAAGTATCCTTGAATCAAAGGATCCAGCAGCCTCTGTTCAAAGACTACCCAAACAACATCACCAAAATAGTGCAGGCCAGGGGGAGTCACCTAAGACTATGTCAGGAAGCTCTGCAAAAATGAACTTCACAAATATCCCTTATCTACTTCATTGCCAAGTCACTTGTTGGAAGGGTGCTCATCTCTGGATGAATGGCAGACCCTGCCAATTGATGCTAACATCTTAGCTGACCACAGCATTTAAGCAAGGTCTGACTCCAGACCTAAAACACATCCAGTTGTTTCATCTGTTCCATGTCTACTAATGAATAGTCACAAAGCACCAGATCATGGTGATGCCTTGTATTTTCATACATACCTAATTTAAACCAATTTACATTCCTTTTATACCCATAAATCTAGTTCAGATTGGTTATAATACATTTTCTGTAAATATGCTTACAACAGTGTAATTTTGCCTGCTTGCTTTGGGGATTGAAGCATTTTAACACTGTTTATAAGTTGATGCTGTTAAAATGGAAAAAGACTCATGAATAAAGCAATCTCCACAGCCATAATTTTTAATATGTTAAGGCACTTTAAACAATAACTGTATTCTGAGATGTCTTGAGAATCACATTACTATTCAGGCCATTTTCTGAAGTCAGTATCCAATCCAAGAGTTTGAAAACAATAAAAATAGAAAATCGCCACAGACACAGAGTAGATCACACCTACCCTTCTTACTGTCACCGAAAAGCCTTTTCCACAGGCCATACAATTCTGTACCTCGTTGTCTTCTGCCCACTTCCTGTTGAGAGCTTGTGTGTGTTTGATCTATACAGATGTAAAAAAAGCATCAGGCTTTTTAAAACATGCATATCTATTCCCTCTAATATACTCTATTTCCACAGCATGCACTACCTATTGCAAAATAAAAGCACCAATTCTACACTCAGGGCTTATGGCCGTTCAGAAAGGAAACCTTCCTTTCTGAAAACCATAAGCAGATTTAATCACACACAGACAGAAGTATGACCCTCACACACCACAAACATAACACCTTAATTCACTCTAGAAAGGCAACCCCCCACCAAACTGACACAAATTTGAAATTCTCCTAAGGTCCCAAACAGAGAATCAACAGACTTGATAGCTTCAAATCAAATTATACCTGCAATGACTGGTTTTCTCGGCCAAGTTCCTGCATTGCAGCAGTTGTATTGTCCAGCTTTTTCTTCATTTCTACAAGTTTGGCCTGAAGCTTTTCAATTTCTCCCTCACTTTTTATACACCTGAGGCAAAACAATAAACAGTCAGCTCAAAGCATTTAAGACAATGTACACTGTGTGTCCTTTGGGCCAGCTGTCAGTCTGAAAACTTACCTGCAGAAAATTCAGCCAAAAAAATCCTTCCTCTGAAAAGTTCTTGGATGCCTTAACTAGGAAAACATTCTGTTGTAACAATCAGTTAAATATTATGCTGCTCCTAAGTATCTGCAGCTTATCAATACCTGGTGTTACACCCCAAACCAGGGACAGTGATGAATGCAATCCCTCAACAGCAAGCCCTGATAAATATCCCTGTGCAATGGGACACTTGCAAACCAGCTGCTGCAGATCAGGTCAGGCAACAGAGCAGAGAAGAAACCTTTTTCTTCTATCAAGGCTGCCTCCCACCAGCTGAAACTCAGTTAGCTGCTCAAAGCCAAATTTCAAAGGGTATTTTTTTGCCAAGCTGTAAACAGCTACTGGATGAGTTCAACACAGTACAGCAAGGGATTGCCAAAGAAAAAGGATCTCACTTGAATCAATCCCAATCTTTTCCAAGGTCTACTGCTCAAAAGTCAAACCACCAAGCTTGACAGTACTGACAAAAGTTTTCCCCTCTGCCTTCACCAAACAGGTCAGGAAATAAGGACAAAGAAAGCTTCCTCTCTCACAGGTGTTTCTTCTCCCCTGGAAATCACTGCATTCAAGCAGCTCCTGCTGCCTTGCAAGGCCTCCTGCTGCCTGAAGGAAAAGCGCTCTGCTTACCTTAGACTTAAACATATTGTAGAGACAACAGCAGGATGGGAGAAAAAAAGACTGCAGGTTTTCAGGAGGAAGAAAATGCCTCCTTTGTGAACTTTAGTCTGCCTAATCCAATTACACATTCAGTCTCCTAACTGAGTAGTGGGCACACCTGAGAGTTCCTATACAAATTCTATGTTACTTAAGGGGTCTCTTCCAGGGTTCTGGATGACTAGGGCACGTATTCAAACTGAATCAGGGCATGAGAACCTCAGAGTGATGGAAAAGGACAGCTTGCTCAGGTAAGAGAAATTCTCTCTGCCAGGCCCCACAAGATGAGAAGCCACAGCCCATACACCTGAAATCTCAGAGAACCCCAGTGGATTTAGAAGGGTCTTTAGAAGGTGGACATAAATCTTTGAGAGCAAGCACAGAGCTGTGGCTTTGGTGATAAGTAAAGATCCTGATAAGCCTGCCTTGTTTTCTACAGAACAATCACAAAGAGCACAGTTGGTTCCCAAAACCTCTTGCTGTGCTTTGGCAGGGATGACAGAGGGTTGCACTCTGGAAACTGCACCCACAGCCCAGGCACTAAGAACAAATACAGATTTAAATAAAGCATGAATACAGAATCCCAAATCAACTCCAACAGTTTTCACCCTCAGTTCATTTAATTTCTCAAACTCCACTTCCTCATCGTCGTGACCACAGCTTACCTCTCCAGCAATGCTCTTCTCTCATCCTGATTATTCTGGACTGTTGCTTCCAAGACAGCATTGTCCCCACGTAAATCATCTGTCTGTTTCTCCAGCTCGCTCACTCGTCTTTGACTGCTTTGCCACTCTTTCTTCATGGTGGCCAGGTTTTCATTCAGGGCTGTGACCTGCATGGTGAGCTTGGTCTCTTTTTCCTCATGTTTCCGTTTTTCTTCTTCTTTGTCTTTTTTCTCTGTGTGCTATAAAAACAATGGAAAAATGAAAAACAAGCTTCCAAGCATTCTTTCCCTATTCCCTACATTTAACTGAGCCAAAGAATCTTAGTGTAATAGAGTCATTACTTTTAATCAACATACTCTAGTAGACAAGGCTGTCACCTCACTGAATTTTGCTATACCATTAAATGCCTCAAAGATTTTTGATCTTGTCATTTAAAAGCTCATGTAAAGTGAAACTAAAGTCAACCCATTGCTTCCTTTCTGTCCCTGGAAAAATCCAAAGGCATGTTCACAAAACAGTAGTCTCATTCTTTCTAACATACTAACCAGTCTGGCTTCAATTTCAGCACATTCTCTCTTCAGCTCCTCTTCTCTCTTTTTCAGCTGATCTTTGACAGCTTGATGTTTTTGTTTCTCCTGTTCCAGAGTTGAATTTGCATTATCTATTTTGCCTTGCAGTTCTAATTTCTGTTGAATCAATAGCTGGTTTCCATCCTTGAGATTTGTCACCTCCTGTTAGGATACAGAGTTCAAAGTTAAAGTAGCAACACTGAAAGTGTAAATGGATTTAAATTCAAAAATACTGTAATTCTTTCCTAGGAGAGGACAGCAATAATTTTTAGTTTTATCACTAGAAGAAAGAATGATTTTATAGAGCAAAGTATCAGTGATTTTCATGATCAAAGATTTTAAACTTATATTATGATCAAGATTCAATTTTAAAAACCATTTTAATGTATGTTTCTACTAAAGTAGCGAGGAAGATCTGTTGAATTGTTTTTTACCACTCCTTGAAAAGATGCATCCATGGTGATTTTCTAGGTACTGTTCTAAAATTTACTTCACATTGTTCTCTGTTTGTAATAATGAGGTTAAAAACTTTGTAATGACAATGTAAAACTGAATGCTGATGTTAGTTTCCATTAGTCTTCATTGTATAAACAATTACTCTGTTTTAAGTGGGATGATATAAATAATGGCTTTACTTGTTCTTCTGTAACTGAATCAAGTAGAATAATTCATTTTATTTATAGAAATAATTTTCCTTAAAATTACACAGCCAAGGATATAGGTACTAATAGACTAATAGGGGTGGACCATTTTCCATAAATCAAAATTCACAATACAAGTTAAAACCAAACCAAGGACAGTGAAAATAACATAGACTCAGAAAAAGAGGATGCCCTACAGATACATATACATCCATTCCTTGCTAGGAGATGGGAAACAGAATTTAAGTCTTTAGGAAACTTTCAGTCTGATTGCTTGTAGGAAAATGAATACATTACTATTAAGCTGATACATAAGGTGTGCACACCTTTTACATCTTCATAAATTTTATTCTTTAGAATAGAGATTTTAGGAACAACGAGAATTGGAATACCTTTCCCCAAGCACACAGTGCTCAAGAGAAACAAAGTACAGATTTATACCTAAAAATTACAGACCATTTTCTAAACAATGGAGAACAAAAGAACATCTGAAGGTTCTAAGTTATCATGTTATTTTCTTTTTATTAGTGTATATGGAATTGTACCTGCATTTATACTTGTGCAACAATTTAAACTCAGTTTGCTTGACAGATGCAAATATAACTGCTAATAATACATTACAGAAAACACAAACTGCAGCCTTTTAGGAATGTTAGTTTTTATAGAGACTGAAAAAATAGAATATGTAGAGTGTGATAAGAAACAGTTTCACTGAAGACTAAAAATTATTTCATTAAAGCCTCCAAACCTTTACCCTTTAGAGAGCTCAACTGATTGTTATGATTTTGGAAGAGAGTTTGTCTTTTATGAAGCTCCTGACATTTGCCTTTTATGAGGCTTCCCCAACTGTGACTTTTTAAGACATTTTAAGAAACAACAGTATGAGAGTTTCAACTCTACCATGCATCCTTGAGAAGTCCCAGATGTGCCTAGAATATGTAGAAAACTTTACCATTGTGACTCTTTTGGACAGCTTTTCATTTCAGAATGGTCAAGCAGGGGTATGCAGAGTGAATTTACAGTGGAACTGAAGAAAAGCCAGGACATACAACCCATCCTGAAGCTAAGACAAGTTGTGCAGCACACCTGGCTCACTAGGCCCCGGGGCTCAAGGAACATCACCAATCAAGACACCATTGCTGAGGGAGCTCAATAAAACCTGGTCTTTGATTCCCTTACCTGTACTACCAATATTTACAGTAACCATCTTTGCAAAGCCATTCCAGATAACATCTACTGAGTAGGCACATATTTCTCATCAGATAACCAAACACATGAAGAAGACTTAGTTTGTCTCAATGTACCTTCTCAAATTCTTGCTTGCAGGCTCTAAGCTCTTCACCCAGCTTAGCATTTTCTTTTTCAAGTCTATTCCTTATTTCCTGGAGCTCTGCCGTTTTACATTTTTCATTAGCCAAATCTTTTTCTTTCAGAATCTTGAAGAGAAATAGAAATGCTAGAAAAGTTACCGCTTCCAAATTCACAAAATAAAAAAACTCAACCAATCAAAAAAACATCCAGGGCCCAAAAACTACTTGGCAACTTTGTAGTTATGGGGAAACAACTGCCATATATCTATCCACAGTTTGTTTGCAATGCAATTAGCAGCATGACTGCAGTTTTAGATTTAAAACTAATAATGTTTTCCCACCTGTCTAGACACAAACCTGTCTAGAAAAAATTAAAGCATATTCTGAACCAAATTCAGTTCAACTGTCTCTTTTTTTAAGTCTTTTCACCAGAGGTTCAGTAAAACTGTTATTGTTACGCACTACAACAGTGTTATGCTCTCAAATTAGGGATGTAATAGAAAATAATAAAGTGTGCCTGCATGGGGTGGATGTGAAATCTTCTGTGTGGAGATTTCAAAAGGCAGAGGCATTTACCCTGTCATTCTGAAGATCTTGTAGCATTTTGGTCTTCTCACCCAGCTGCTGTTCTTTCTTTGATGCATCCTGCTCCAGTGTAGACTTAGCTTTCTTCAGTTCCTGAATCTGTTGATTATTGCTAGCAATTCGATTCCTGCTGGAAACTAATTCTTCTTGAGCTAGAGCAAGTTTTTCTTCTGTGGACTAATTACAAAGAGAGTTCTAAGTTATCAGTCAGTATATCAGATACTAAACAGACACTTAAACATTTTCCAAGTAGAAAAACTGCTACCTAGTGTGCAACGTTTAGCTTCAAATATCCACAGAGCATAATTACAGAAACTTCTAGTTTACAAGGTTACCCTAAATAAAAAGAAACTATGCCAACATAATTTCCAGGAACAAAAACTTACTGTACATATTCCAGCCTGCACCCTTACACAGACAAAAGGTGATAACAAGCAGAAGGGCAAAGAACAAAAGGTAACTGACAAAAAGAGAATACACTTGAATTTGCTGACATAAATTAATTTTATTATCTGGCAAATCAACTGTTCTATAACTCTAGACAGCTGTTACTTAAGAAGCAGCAAAGTTATACTTAGAAGATTTCAAAAATCATTCAATGCTTTTCACCAATGGCTTAATATAAATCAGTGCTAGGACAATTGTAAAATTTTTTAAAATTGTGAAGCGAAATGTGTAAGATAAAAATACTAATATCAGGATAAAATGTTTCACAGTTTCTGCTGCATAGGCATTGTAAACAATCAGTTCAAACTTTCACTCAAAATCCAGAGGTGATACTTAATTTGCTTCTAATTCTCACCATTAGCTAGAAAAAGAACTTTGATTTATCTCTCTGAAATAGGTCACAAAATCCCAAGAAACAATACAAAACTTGCACCTGAAGCCAAGCTCATCCTGTTTGCCCACATCAAAGTCTAACTTTGGGGGGTCTTTTTGAGTCAATATTCTGAAGGTTTTTTAAAACTTCTAGCTTAGATAAAGACTAGTTCCACTTGAAACCAACAAGAAAAAACCAACTAAACAAAATCATCCTCCACTTCTCCGAAATACTGGTAATTTATGTAAACTTTTGATGCTACGATACAGAAGGTGAGCTGAGATTTATTATTACTAAAAAGTTTATTGCCTTCAGTACAGCAGTAAGGATTTAAATTCTTTCAAGAAAATCTCAATTCTTTTTGAAGTTCTTGCTTAAATATTAATCAAACCTCTTGCTGAAGGTTAGTGGTTTTAAGAGGAACTATAAGCAGAATTTTCCCTTCATTCAATTATGCATATGCTTTAGTCACTCCCATGCTGATTTAAAAGCTAATATATTTCTGATGCCTCATGACCCTCCTTTGTAATATCTAAAGTATTTTGCTTGTAGAGTCAGATTTAATTTGAAACAGCAGGGATGGAACACTGCTGATTCAACAGCATTTTCAAGAATCCCCATGACTCTTAAAAAGCTCACACCAGCTTTAAAATTAACTTTCAGACAAATTACTTGCTTTCTGAGATATTAGAGTTTACTACTTAATACTTTGAAAGGTGTTGACTCAGAATTTTTTGTAAAAAAAAAACGAGACACTTTTGCAATTTCAAGGTTTCAGTAGGGTGGGTATTTCAGAAAGCAAACTTATCTCACTCTGTTCCACTGTGTGCAGTGGAATACCATATTTTCCTAACATTGAGGAAGGATAGGAAGTCTAGCATCATCATATAACATCTTCACAGGAAAACCCAACAGTCTCTGAAGTATTAGAAAAAACATAGTAAAGCGACAACTTTCATTGAATTTTGTTTCCAGTAGAAGAAATGTGGTAACATCAAATTTGCTAACACCAGATGATGAAATTTGATGAAGTGGACAGTGACACCCACACACAGTGGGTACTTCTCTCTCAACCCATGTCTCAAAATGTCTGCACTGTACAGGTTATCTCATGTCTACACTGAGACTGAGATATGGAACAGGTACAGAACAAAAGAGGTCAATCAGCACTTATCTGTGTAAAAAAAAAGAAGTGGCAGGTTGACTGGTACAGAGTTTAAATAAATAAAAATATTTTAAAATTACAATATACGCTGTGGCAGGACAAATCATAGCACCAGCACCACAACTGGTCCTAGCAGGGTGGTGGGATCTAGATTCATTCTACCTACATGAAGAGTACAAACAATCATTTGAGTCTATGTGCTCCCTGATCCCAGCCCACAAGGATCAACATTAAATAATTCACAGATGCTAACCTGATCTCTCTTCACTCCCTAAGAAAAAGAGTTAGACTGCCTGTATGCAGCTTAGGCTTCTGACTTACACAACTGAGGTCTGGCAAGTATGAATTTTGTTCCAGAACATTCACTGAATATATGCTGACAGCAATGCCAACACTGGAGACAAAGAAACATTCTTTTGAAAACACAGAAGAAACCAGGACTGGCTACAAAAAGCACACATGCCAAAACTCAAGAATATTTGGCAGAGCTCAGGAGATCAGATTCACAGAAAGTATTCTCGCACTAAGTAAAAATCAAGGCAAAAAATAATAGTTTGTAAATTTTTATTAACTCTTCTAAATAAAAAATGCCTTTTTCACACACACAAAAAAAGTGTGAATATACAGGTATTTGTATAAACACGTGTGTGTATATTAAAAATTGCTTAGGGGTATTTTTTTTTTTATTATATATGTCCTTTTTTTATCATAAACTACAGCTTTAACAAACACTCAAATCCTACCCTATTTCTCTTTCCAGTCACAAAGACAAAAGCATGTACGAAAGTTACTGTTAGAGACATTTTTAATCCAAATAAATTCGCAGCAAATAGTATCATAAAATTACAACTACAGTCCCACTTCTGATTTTCTTATTTATTTCATTATTTTCTTTTTACTACAACACTCGCCCAGTTTCCTCCGCAGGACTCAGAGCCCCCTGGCTCGGTGCTCTCTGAGGGCCCGGGAGCTCGGGCTCGGCGGGGCCCTGCCCTGCCCTGCCCTGCAGCTCGGGC